>AZIM01002613.1:0-21022 GCA_000516915.1 Ophiophagus hannah
AAGGAAGGAAGGAAGGAAGGAAAAAACATAGGCCTCATTTTGTTCTTTTTTTTTTCATTTTATGACCTTGTAATAACTTGGGGCTGGGGCAACAGAGCGAAGCTGACATTTATTGGCCAGACACCCTTCCTGATACCTATGTGGAGTTCACAACAGATATTTTCTCTTTGCACACATCTTGTTCCTTATAATCTCCACAAATTCAACAGACTTCATTTTTTTAAAAGATGAACCAGATTTTTGAAGTATAAAATTAATATAGTTATAGAATTATAAAATAAATTGAAATGTTTTAAATAAAAGCAGTCAGCTTATGTTCACTGACTAGACTATTGAAAAAAAATCATTCTAAATTACTAAAAAAAAAAGAATTATGGTTAGAAGCAATTCAAGCAGCGGAATAATAAAAGATTAAACATTTTTAGAACTGTTTAGTGCAAGAGTGACCTCTGTCTACAGCATTTTGGATTTAAACATATTGCTGTTGTTTTAATATTACTTACAATTAAAACACAACAGCAAACCAGGTTATCATAATAAGAATAAGGTAAATAATGCAAATCTTCATTTTTGATTTCTGTGTCCATGCAATTTCTTAACAGTTTTATAGAAGTGGATCACCACTTGCTTTTTCTGCTCCTCCCCCACAAAAAAAATAAATCCTAATCCAGTTGTGAAATTAGCAGGGAATTTCCCATTGGATTAATAACTAGAGAAAGTAAAAGAAGGAAATAGTGTCATTGAAGTTTAAAATACTGAGAAAGGGTTACACTTCTTCCATACTCTTTAGCTCTAAAAGACTACAAAGAAAGCACTATGGGATTTCTTTAAATTTTATTTTTAATTTTAATTATGAGAATACAACACAATACATCCAATTTACCCTTGTTATACATATATACAGTCTACTTCATCATTTATAATCTCCTTATTTAAAATATTAATTACTCAATAAACTAATCATAACTACTAATATTTTGAACTTGTCTTCTACTATATAACCATTGTTAAAACTTATTCCGTTTTATAATATTTAGACTCTCCTTTGTCTTTTATTTCTAAAGTTAACCTATCAGATTCTGTACACGCCATAATTTTTCTTATTATTTCTGTTTTTGAAGGTATCATTTAATTTTTCCAATATTGTGTATATAATATTCTAGCCGCCATCAATATATGAACTATGAGATACATTATTTCCTTCTTAAATTTTTCTGATATTATACCAAGAAGAAAAAATTATGGTTTAAATGAAATACACTCCCCCACCATTTGTTCTGTCCATGTTTGAATCAGCCTCCAATATTTTTTTGCAACGTTGCAAGTCCACCACATGTGAAAAAATGTGCCTGGTACATCTTTACACTTCCAACAATTTGGAGATGTATTTTTAAACATTTTAGAAAGCCTAGCTGGTGGAAGATGCCACCTGTAAAACATCTTATAAAGATTTTAATCCCACATCCGTGTATATGATAAACTCTACAATTTCAAAAAAATGGTTTTGGATATATTTGATATTGAAAACAATACATGTACTATGGTGGCACAATGGTTAGAATGCAGTATTGCAGGCTAACTCCACCCACTGCCAGGAGTTTGATCCTGCTCAAGATTGACTCTGCCTTCCATTCTTCTCAGATTGGTAAAATGAGGACCCAGATTGTTGGGGGTAATATGCTGACTTTGTAAACTGCTTAGAGAGAGCTATAAAGCAATATGAAGTGTATGTAAGCCTAAATACTATTGCTATGTACATTTTTAATTTGTTGGATAAACTCCCATTTTATCTGTTGACCTTGGAATTTTCTTCCCTTAAAAAAAGTGATAGGAATTTCTGAAGATATTTATGAGCCAAAACAAAACCTCAAAAGTGAACCATAATATAATGATATAATATTGTGCAGTCATATGACTTTTGCCTCTGAAGTATTTTAATTCCTTCTGAGTCACTATAAAAAGAAATTTTAAATGCAGAAAAATCCAGCAGGTATCCTTTGATTCAAGGCATTTTCAACCTGGTATTATTTCCATAACCTAATATCTGAAATACCTTTTCTTTTCTGCCACCTTTGAAATACTAAGAATATGAAGAAATATCTAGTCTAACCAGTGGTGAGATTCAGCCGGTTCACACCAGTTCAGGAGAACTGTTTGTTAACTCTTTATGGAGTTCTGCAAACCGGCTGAATAGTCAAGGCTGCCTACCTGCCTGCCTACCTAACAATTCCAGTAGCTTTCACACACTTCAGATGTTCCTGCTCATTTGTAATTAACCAAAGGAAGGGAAAAGAAAAAGAAGAAATAACCACATAGCCATTTCTTCAGCAGAAAAATTCTAGCCCATTTAAAACTCTGGGAAAATAAAGTGAGTTTTTTTCCTTCTCTCTCCATTCAGTTAATAGTTGTGGGCAGCCAGCCAAGAACCATTTAAAAGGCGAATACTTAGTTGTGATAACAAAAATGCAGGAATGCAGTCAGCACAGAAACAATAGAAACGTACAGATCATACAGATTAACAGAGTTGGAAGGGACCTTGTAGGTCATCTAGCCCAATCCCCTGCCCAAGCAAGAGACCCTACTCTATTTCTGACAAATGGCAGTCCAATCTCTTCGTGAAAATCTCCAGTGATGAAACTCCCACAACTTTTGAAGGCAAGCTATTCAGTTGGTTGATTGTTCTCACTGTCAGAAATTTTCTCCTTATTTCCAGGTTGAATCTCTCCTTGTTCTTGACAGAATTAGGCCAGTGAAAGAGTTTTTAAAATGTTTATACAGAGCAAGAGTTTCCTGTCAGAGTTATGTCTTTTTAAATACATGTTCTAATTAGCAGAATTGATTTTATTAATTTGGAATAAGGTTGCAGTGCTGTTTCTATGTTTATGTATTTTAATCCTGCATTTTCAGCATTTAAGAGTTAGCTTACAGTATTAGACTGTAAATATTTCAAATTATCTTGTAAATGTGCTGCTTTTGTATGATGGAGTACCCACAACTTCTGAAGGCANNCTATTCCATTGGTTGATTGGTCTCACCCTTAGGAAATTTCTTCTTAGTCCTAGGTTTCTTCTCTCTCTGGTTAGTTTCCATCCATTGTTTCTTGTGCCTTTTGATGCCATGGAAAATAGATTGACCCACTCATTTTTGTAGGAGCCCCTCAAATTTCCTGACAGAACAATTAATCAGTGGAACAGCTTGTCTCCAGAAGTTGTAAATGCTGGAACACTGGAAGTTTTAAAAAAGAGATTGGATAACTATTTGTCTGGTGTAGGGTTTCCTGCCTAAGCAGGGGGTTGGTCTAGAAGCCCTTCAAGATCCCTTCCAGCTCTGTTATTCTATTCTATTCTAAATATTGGAAGAGTGCTATTTTATTGTGCTATTTTATTGTGAGTTGGACTAGGGAACAATTTCTTAGGGGTGAGACCAATCAAGTTGGCCACACCCACCCAGTCACATGACCACTCAGCTGGTCATTAGGACAGAGAACCGGTTATTAAATTATTTGAATCCCACCACTGAGTCTAACCACTGTTCTCCTTCAACTAACTAATAAGATAGTGAGAAAAACCATGTCCAATAACCACAGCGTGACCACAGATCATGGAACAAACATCTTATACCATGTAAAAGGAAAATAAATTTCAAATCCTGATTCCATGTGGTTGTATTAGCATAGCACACAAGCCAACTAAAGCCCTTCAAAACATCCTAAGTAGACCAAAAGACACAACAACTCCAGAAAAAAAATAAGAGTTAACTACAACCTACAATGTAAGGACTGCAACAACTAGGATAAACAAGAGAAGACTGGCAGAATACATTCACGAATACCAACTAGCAGTTAGAAAACATAAAGAATTCTTTAATCTCACAACATATAGACAGATTTAACCATAGTTTCAATTGGAAAATGTAACCATCCTATACCAAGCCAAGTCCAAAAATGCCAGGGAATTTTTAGAAGCCTGGCACTCTGAAAAATTAGCCCTCAACAGACACATAGACATTAACAAATCTATAGACTATGCAAAAAAATCCAGTCCAAAAAGAAACAAAAAACCCAAGCACCTCTCCACCAGCAATCAGCACTCAGATCAGCATAGATTAACTCTAAGATTAACATCAGACCAACAACCAAGTAAAAAATACCACAATTAAGAAACTGCCAGAGAAGCCAACAGCAAACAGTCCAATCAAAGAATCTCTAAGACCACCCCCTACCTATTAACACTGACAGGCAAGCCAGCAGAATCTAAATTGACAGCAAATTGCACTCCTTGTTAGCACTGATGATGTTACTTAATTTGGGTAATGCAAGACAACAAGCAAACTCAGAGAGCATCAAGGACTCCTCATGTCAACCCTGAGCTACAAATATTCTCCTTTATTAGTAAAATATATTCAAAATGTTTGTAGATAAGTATTTAATCCTGAAGTTCAGAGCAAGAAGAAAGGAAATAGGAAAACAAACCACACAAACATCTACAGAACTTTTGTCAAAGGAAGTTCAGCATTTTTCTTGTTTCAGAGAATCCAGAATACAACAAGGAAACAATACAGTGTGTATGCTAAGATTTGGAACTGTATTTTGCTGGTTCCTTTTCTTTTTTAGACGTCTTTCAGTTGTGATTCTTGTTTAATTTTAAAAACATCCACACAAGCCCCAATAATTCTTTGGGTCTGTTGTGAAACATTCCTTTCATGAGAGAATTTTAGGGGGATTGAGAAAATCTAAATTGTACTTTGTTCTTGTCCTTACAACCAGATTTTTCAGAAGCAAAATTACCATAAAACAATTAGTAATGTAAGAATAGGCTTGTTATTATGTTACTTTATATTTAAAATTAAAGTACTATGTGGTGGAAGATAACCAGCTATATTTACTTTAGGTCATGCCGCTGCTTTAAACCTTACATATACCACTTTAAGGTCTGATATGACCTGGACTCAGAATATGCATCCCTGCCCTCCAAGCCTGAAGGAACGCCTGCTAAGCATTAAACATGTCACTCCTTTTAAAAATTAAAAGTTAAAAAACAGCAACCCAATCTTTTCCTGCCTAGTGATTTTTTTTCTTTTTAAATAAGATAAGAGTCTATGAATGACAAAATGTAAAATGAGAATCAACCATAATTTCAGGATAGCTCTTTTGGACCTCCTTTTGTTTTGATACTGGGATTCTCTAATTTCAGTTCAACAGTTCAGCTATTTTACATACAATATTAAAAACTTCAACTACATCTTTGCCCCAGGTTGTTTCTAACAATAGTTTTAATATAGAAAGCAAAGAACAAATATAATTAGGAAGGATGAATGAAATGAAAGATTTAAAAAGTAATCAATTGAGAACTGAGAAATAATCTATTGAGAAGTGAGAATTTTCACTACCAAGATGATTGAATATATTTTATTCAATCTTGTCTGGAGGATGAGACGAAAGTAATCGACCCACTTCATATGACCCACTTCATATGATTCCAAAGAAATTGTACTTGAATTAGGCTTTTCTGAAATGCCCAGGCCCCTAGCCTTACAGAACTTTAGAGGCAATAACCAACACCTTCTTTTGTGGTCAAAAACAAACTAATAGCAATGAACTTCTCAGGGCAATACCATCACTGTCTAATAAGCACGGAGCCAGATTAAATTTCTGGGTAATCTTCAAAAGCAACTCTATACCAGTAGAAAGCAAACTGCAGTAATATGATGACTAATTGTCCTGAGTGTGTGCTGTTCTAAAGACACAATTGATGCACAATATAAACCTGGGTAAAGAAGCTACAACTTCCACCTGTTCTCATGAGTCCAAGACCACCCTTAAATTGAGTCCTTTCTTTTAAGGGGAACACAAGCCCATAAAAACTTCATATTTGTGTGACCCCATAACTACAGTAGATAATTTCTGAATCAACAGTTACTTCATTTATCTGTAGATAAATAAAAGTACCATTCTTATTGCATGGTTCAATGTTCTTATTACAGCTAAATGTAAGTATATACTGATACAGACATGAACAATTTGTATTACTCCATTTTTTTTTCTCCAAGAATACTAATTTCTATGAAATAAGTTGAAACTCACACGTAAAGCAGTTCACTGACAATACCATTTTTCCTTGGATCCCTGGGCAAGAGATGACCTTAAGGAGATGTTTAACTGGGTTCTGGTTTTTTTTTTATCTTGTTATATCCAAAAGATGGTATAGAACTTATTATTTGAGATGAGTTTTGTAGAGTTCTGAGTGCATTCTCAGTGAACTGAGAGAGTTCAGTATGTAGCAAGAAGCCTGTTTTTACAATTATGACTAGAAAAGGAACCATTTCTGAGATATTTTGATTAATACCAAATAATGTAAAATTATCTTAGAAACTACCTCTTACATTATGAACCTACTCAGATATTAAGATCTGTAGAGGCACTTCTGAAATGCTTCGGTTTTCAGAAGCCTACTTTAATGGATATCAAGATAAGACATTTTCCTGCATCATTCCCAAGCTATGGAATACTTTTCCAGAGCAATGTTTTTTTTAACCTTAGGAACATTAAGATGTGCGTGCGGACTTCAATTCACCATATTCTGGAAATTGATATGCATATGTCTTAAATTTGCCAAGCTTGAGAATCACTGTTCTAGGGAAGGGTGCAATAATAATGCAAAATGCATTTCCTTTGAGAAGCTCTAAATTAATGTTGCTTTTTTAAATTTTGTTTTGTTTGGGTATTTATATTATTTGGCTGCTGTAGCTAATTTAAATGCTTGACCAGAATACTAGGAGAGAAACTGAATACATAAATAGCATTTAAATTGTTTGGTTTTTATATTAAAAGTGACTTTTTACAGAGCTTATGTGTTTAATTTTTTAAAAATTGGAAAACTTACTCTCTTTCTCTCTCTCCCTTCTCACATTAACACTTTTTTTAATTTTCTTCTTCTTTTACAAAAGCTCATAGAAACATTTTACTCCATCCCGGAAGGCTTTTGCTACCATTTCCATAGATAGTCTCTAACAACCTTGCAATTATTAGTAATTTGAATCAAGTGACCATAGCAAAAGTTAAACTTGAGAGTAAGGAATTTGTAGCAACTAATTAATATGTCACAAAAGTACACTTCTCATCCAAGCAAATTAATGAAGCTTTCAGGGACTTATATGTGTCTTTTGTAGCCAGCCTTGATGGAACCTGTGTTAACTTCAGATATCTGCAAGTGCTAGTCAGTTGGTCACCACCTGGCGGCTAGTCCCAATATCCTCACCCTCCCACTTCCCAGCCTTCAATGACAAGCTGCTAATATAAAGCCAGGAGTAAAGACTGATAGCATTTCACTCCACAATAGGATCCTGACAACTGAATAAAGAAGAAGGCTCTAGGGTGAATGAGGAGAGGTTTTTTCCATTTAGCCCCGATGTTAACAGCAACAAAGAACCATCCTCCACATCATTGTGGGCATTAACATTTATAACAAGATGCTAAGAACCTTTCAGCTCGCTATTAAGCCACATCATTGATTATAAATGGACTAAGGAGTTTAAACCGCAAAGGGTGGGGTGGGGAACAGTGTCTCAATCACAAAGCAGGAGGCTAGAGTCGCTTGTCTTTTACCACCCTTCCTTCTAGGAACACTAATGAGCAAACCCATCCTAATTGTTTGTTTTTCCCATATCCTACAAAATATATGCTGTATGCTTATTACACAGGCTTGTCTTTATCAGATTGCAAAGTGGAAATTTATTTGTTCAGGAGGTGGTATTCCATTGTTTTCTTCCAGCAAAGGGATGATAATAATTCAGTCAATGGAAAGTGCAGCCCAAAGGTCACCCTTGAATAGCATATGATTGCTTCTTTCCACAACTTGTTAATATGCAGAAGCACTGTAGAAACTATTTTAAAATACACACAATCTTTTTGCTGTGACTCTTCTATGATAGATCAATCTTTCCTAAAATACTCTGTGTATGGGCTTAACTTCCAGAGGTTCTAGACACCAGTAATGGAAATTCTACCAATTCATCCATCTTCGGGGCATTCACGCTGAGGAACACTATGCTAGAGCATTTTCTATGACACTTATAAGCTACCAGTTGTCTTCATGGAAGAGAAAGTTATAGAAACCTGTACCCAATAATGATAGTGATGAATAGCTCAGCTTTGCTCTGGCCAAGGGTGAGTGCATCTGAGTTGAAATTCTGGCAGTCTACTCCAAGTATACAATTCTCACCACCCTCACTAGCATGAGATAGAGAATCCAATATATTTATATCAGATTGATCTAATTCCGGGGTATCAAAGTCGATTTCATTGAGGGCCACATCAGGATTGTGTTTGACCTTGCAGTGCTGGGGACGGAGCATGCCAAAGGGCCCATATTCATGGTGGGCATGGGCATGGTTGGCGTGGCATGGGATTAATGTCAGGGGAACACCTGTGGTGGCCAAGTGCTAAGGCAGGACTTCCCTGAGACACTCCCTCACATTATACAGGTAATCCTCAAGTTACAAATGTAATAGAACCTGCCAATTACATTTGTAACCCAAAGATTTGTTGATTGAATCATGTTAAATCAATGTGATCACTCCCTGCTTTTCCCAATGCATTTTTAATTGAATGTGCAGGTCATTAAATGCACATAAGGTATCTCAGAGTGGGGAAGAGCATGCAGGGCCTATTGCTGCAGCAGGCTATCCAAGGCCTCCCCCAATCCACTGAGATACCTCATGGTCGCCTAGGGTCCCCACAATTGCTTCCCCCAATCCTGCCCTGCTGGGTCTCCACAGACTGGGACTGCTTTGCTAGCATCCCAGATTCCACTTACTCATCCCCATCCCATTTCCAATAGATTACTTAATTTTTTGAAGAGCTCCAGAGCTCCAGAAGAGGCTAACCCTCTGGCAGAGAAGCCAAAGGTTTATTCAGATGATGGCAAAAGCTGTAAGAAGATGAAATCTAAGGAAAACATTTTCACCAGCATCTGAGTAAAAGACTGAGTAAAAGGCCTGGACTGGGCCACAGGAGCCTCCTGCTTCTGAGATTGAGCCAGCAGCAGAAGTCAATCAATAAGGAGCTACTTCCTTTGTCTCATCAGGCTGAACTGCAAGCCCCTTGTTGATTGGCTGCCATGCCCCAATCCCTGAAGCTGCTCATTCAAATTAGTCAGTCAGCAGCAACCAGGAGGCTGCTCATCACTGGCCAGACTGAGTCCAATCTACGCTTGCAGACCCTCATAGCAGAGAAGCCAGTTTTTAGTCAGATGGTGAAAGCTATTTTCCTTACATCTCACATTTTTACAGCTTCACTGGCTTCTGAATCAAAGACTTTGGCTTCTCTGCCACGAGGGTCAGCCTCTTCTGGAGGTCTTCAAAAAGTAATTACTAAAGCCATGGGAAATTGGGTAGAACGGGCCAGATGCAGCCCATGGAGGCTCCATTTTGGCCTGTAACAGGCTGGTTGAGGCCTCCAGATGTTCCATTTCAGCCTGTAACAGCCCTGGGAAGGCCTCCAGAGGCTCCATTTCAGCCTGTAACAAGCCGGGAGAGACTGGAGGCCCAAACAGAGGCTCAGAGGGCTGGAGCCCCCGTAGCCCGTTTTGGACAGGAGAGTGCTGCAGGAGGCTGTCCAGGCCAAAAACGGGCTGCAGGGAGGGGGGGAATGCTACCAAAGGCACCATGAGCCAGTCCTTTGCTATTTCCATGCTGGCCCCATGGGCTAGATCTAAATGTCCTGTGGACCTTGAGTTTGACACCCTTGTTCTGATACAACATAAACCTAGCACTAGCTTCTGAAAGCAACTTTTTTCAAAGATGTTGCTTATTCCTCTCCCTCCTCCCCAATATTCTCCTTGTAGAACAATATAGGAGGTACCACATACCAGGTTATGCCTTCTATAACCTGGTGTCAGCCAGGTATATATGGTACCTCCTCTATTTAAATTTAAATTTAGGATTAGGATTTGTATTTAAATTTGGGATTTTGGATATTATGGAGGATTTTTCTTTCTTTCTTTCTTATTCTCTATTAGTATTCTATCATAGGAATCTTCATTCCACACAAGTTACAATGCTATGATATAGGAATAAGGTGAAAATGATTGGGCAGGGAACTCCAGGTTTGGTAGAATTTGAACTTACTTGAACCTCATTTGCAGTCCAACATGCTTTATATTTTGTATTTAAGAAAGCAGTAAGCATGTTATATTTTTGTGACCTTGTTCATTCTTTTCACTGTATCCTGACTCCAAATAAGTCTTCTAATAATGCTAAAAGCAGAAGTGCCTATCTTTCCTCACAGTACAAAAAGAACAACTTCTGACTGGATTATAACCAATGTGTACAATATCATGTGAGCATTTGAAAGAAAACAGGCTGTGCATATGTGCAGAATGGGGTAATTATACTTTCCAGTCCAGTAAAAAAGCTGGTTAGTTTTAGATTCATTTTTCAATTGATTATCTCTTCATTACTAGACTGCTTACATCTATGATGGTCTACTGACTTTACTGGCACTTTAATCCAACATTTGATATAAGTTAGTGTTCTTGTCTCCTGGAATCATGTTGTTTCTCTCTGTTTTCCCAAACTCAAAAACAAACTTGACATATGTGAAATAATTCAAATGTTCCAAATGTATTCACAGCCAATCTGTTTTTTTTAATGAAAGCTAAACACCAATTAGGATAGCATTATTTTAATACTTCAAAAAAAATCTTTACTTTTAATACTCAAAAGCAGTCATTAATTCTAATCAGTGGTACTTGATCATTTTTGACAGTTGCTGCTGTTTCCACTGATGTCAGCATGAATGTTACGACACAATAAAATCAATGATGTCATAAATCTATCTGCAAAAACAAAAGTTAATGTAATGATAATAGTTTTGGATAATGTTTGTGTGCTTAAACCTCTGCTATCAGAAAGTATTCTTATAAATAATACAAAATACTGTCTTATCTTGTTCAATAAAGATTTTGTGGGGCTAAAAGTTATAAGTGTAAAATCAAAAATGGCTGTGAAAAATATTTAGCCATGTGTTAATTTCTGTCCCTATACCAGAGCTAATGATCTAACAGTTTAGATACTCTAATCAAGGTGTGTATGTGTGTGTGTATATAAAAAAGTAAAGTAAAAAAGTAAAATACCACTCATGCATCATCACAAAATTTCCAGAACCATAAAGTCTACAAATGTGAAATTTGGCATGTATATTCCTCTTGGCTTGTAGGTGGCTTTTAGAAAGGATTTTTCAAAATGACAATCATAGCATTAGTATTTTGTATATTATTATTAACACCATCTGATGCTATGGAGTTCTACTCCCCCTCCCCACCTGAAAAGAAATCTGTTCCAAATGCAAAACACAAGCAGAGGAAAGGACTTTCAGTTTCAATTTTAGCACCAAGCAGCTTTAGTACTGAATAGTTGAGCTAAGCCACACCCAGGCTCCTTCTTGCTCACACAGCAAATACTGTTTCAGTTTCTAAACAGCCCTCAACTCTCTCACACACTGACAGGACACTAGCCAGATGAATGCTGATGGATGCTGGTGGGCAGAGGCAGAATTTTTTCCCCTTATTTTCTTCCCAAAAAACTAAGCCCAAGTTTCATAGCGAAGCACGGGTATCAAGCATATGCATATGTGGGTGTGTTTATAATCATATATATCTGTATGTATGTATGTATGTGTGTAAGTGTATATATATATATNNNNACACACACACACACACACATATATATTTATTTCTAGATCAATGTAGAAGTCTAAAAGGCAGCTGTTTTAGCAAACACAGAGAAGTGATATGCTTTAGCTCATATAAAAGGCAAAGAGTATACCCTAATAAATCATCCTATCAGAATGGATATAGAATATAACCAATTTGGAAAGTCATACACCAAAAAATGTGGTACTGACAAGTCTCAGGCTTGGCAAAATAATGGCTACACTGCTTCATTTCCCACAGTTACAATTACGAATGCCAAGTCTGAGATTCTGAGTAGCACATTCCTCTCTTAATGCAGAATAAGCAGTATACGCCTCAATTCTTTTCTGACCCACATGTTAACATAAGATGTCCTCACCAATTCTATGTTATCCAGAAATTTCTCAAAATGCCTATTATGCTTATGTCATACAACCAAAAGCTGCAAAGGAGGGAGGAAGCTTAGAAAATTAGTCACAAAAAGAATATGTCTGAAATCGGATGGAGCTAAGTCTATTTTCTGGATTGAGGTAAATTATATTGAATTAGATGGTATCAAACTGTGGCATAAATTAAAGACAGTTTTTCCATTATAACTTTTATTATGAAAAATCCATATACTTCAATTACTGAAAAGGGACCCAGAATATATAGTTCTATTATAACATTGCTTAATTCTATTTTCAAATGCCAAAATGTACAAAATTCAATAGAAACCATAATATGAGGTGCATACATTAGATTTAAGATTAAAATGAGAAAAGCAGAGGTACATCTTCACTGAAAGATTCACATTTTAAGAACTAAGTACTGTGAAGGTGTGAATGGAAATTGAAGAAAACTTCTATGATTGTTTAAGAAAAACCTTACTAATTATATTGTATAAACTATGGATTTAAGTCCAAAATGTAATGATTTCCAGGTGTGCTTGATATCTATTCAATCATATCTAATCAAAGGATAGAAAGAAAGCTGCTTTACTCATCATTTTATCAAATGTGAGCAAGTGCACTTCATTGTCTCTTCTATACAGCTGTGTATACTGACCATGCAAGAATCAGGCACAAACTGACCATGCCAAACTAGGAATCAGGCACAAACAACAAGAGCCTGTTTCTAAAGTTTTTATTTGTTCACAGAAACCCATGAAAAGTCAATTTACACTAGTCAGCAATTATAAACAAAATAATTCAAGCACCTGCTTTTCATCTCTATTCATCATGAGACTTGGATGCTAATTTATTGACTTTCAGGTATAGTAAAACAATTGGAAGAAGATTGTTTAATCTTTCAGCATATCCTATTCCAAAGGAAATTCAGGAAAAAATCTCGTGCTAAAACATAAACACACAAACGTCAATTAACTGCCAAGCTTTGAAGAACATTTTTAATAAATTCCTCCTCTTAAAATCTAACATAGAAAAACAATTTCTTACTTCTTTTTCCACTAAATTTTGGCTTTTCAAAGGTTTTTATCAAGTTTTACGAAGTTCAAAGCTCCTTCAGCTAATAGGGAAAACGTGGAAAGAAAAAACTTTTAGATGCCTTAAAAGTCCATGTTTGTGTCAGAAAAAAATGCTTATTTATCATATCCCCATTCTTCTTTTTATCCCATCTATAGCATTGACTAACTCAAGCTAGACATATTTTTGTCTGGAATCTGCTGTGTTTGAAGATTAATTGTCTGCCTAAAAGTTATGGAAAGGAAAGAAACAAAGAACAAATAAGAAAGACTGGGAGGTAAAATATAATGATATAAAAATGTATTAAAATAGGTAGAATTGAATAGAATTCAATAACAGAGTTGGAAGGGACTTTGAAGGTCTTCTAGTCCAATCCCCTGTTTAGGCAGGAAACCCTATACCATTTCAGACTAATGGTTGTCATCTTAAAAACTTCCACTATTAGAGCATTCACAACTTCTTTGTGAAGTTGTTTCACTGATTAATTGTTCTGTCATGAAATTTCTTCTTAGTTATAGATTGGTTCTCTCCTTGATTAGTTTCCGTCCATTGCTTCTTGTCCTGCCTACAGGTGCTTTGAACAATAGCTTGAGTCCCTCTTCTTTGTGGCAACCCCTGAGATATTGGAACACTGCTATTAGGTCACCCCTAGTCATTCTTTTCATTAAACTAGACATACCCAATTCCAGCAAGTTCTTTATATGTTTTAGCTTCCAGTTCTCTAATACTCTTTATAGCTCTTCTCTGCACTATTTCTAGAGTCTCACAATCTTTTTTACATTGTGGCGAACAAAACTGAATGCAGTATTCCAAGTGTGGTCTTACCAAGGCATTATAAAGAGGTATTAACACTTTACATGATCTTGATTCTATCCTTATGCTAACAAAGTAATAGTTACCTATCCCAGAAAAATAATTATAAGTTGTGCTTGCAACTCTTGATTTTTAGCACAATGACTTTTAAATCTAACCCTGAAAGCTGAGTTTTGCCTATATACGATATAAATGTGAGAGTTCAGAGTTTTTTCTTAGGAATTTCAAGACAAAATATCCATTTATTTGCTTTTTTTAATTGAGCTCCATATTTTGTATCCCAAATCTTGGATTCATTCTTCACTGTCAAAGCACTAGTATGCTAATTATTTCAAAGTGTTTCCTCTTGTAGAGGTCTATAAAAATACAGACAAGCCAAAAATAGATGGTAAAAATAATTATCCATTATTTGTCTCAAGATCTAGGCCATTTCATTATTAAGACATTTAATTACCACCAGTTATCCTGGCTACTTTTAAAATATTTTTAAGTGGGAAGCTAGAGAAAAAGTCAAGTAATCAAAACAAAAATGTGGGGAACAAACAACAAGCAGCAGTTTCCTTTCACCAATCAGTTGGGAAAACAGAGAAGCCGCCCAAATGTTTGGAGGGTGGCAGACAAAGATGGAGAAGCATTAGAGTGGTTGTGAGGCTTTAAAATATTCCATGTTGTTCTTTTTAAAGTGTTCCTTCTTCTTTTCAGTCTCACTAATAGGATAAATCCCACTGAGAGAAGGTCAATATCTATGAGACCTTCTAGTAAGAATTCCTTCCTTTAAAACTGAAAAGCATTTTATCTGGCAAGTATTTTTCAGTATCTATGCAGTTCGCAATATAATCAAAGTGCAGCCTGATCCTTACACCAGAGATAAATTCTCTTTGCTCTCTACTTCTTTCATAGACTGTTATAACATGTAAATTAGAGAGCAACGGGTCCAATTGTAAGCATGCTCCCTCTATCTATTTGAAGTATATTTAATTATTTGCAAAATTTATAAAGAACAGAACAAAGGAATTAATAAAATGGACTTGCCATCTTTTAGGTAAATGCAACTTTAGATATAAAAATGACAGGAAAGTGGCCCTTGAAGAAACATATCCATTGTCCCAGAAAGTTATACAATAGCTTTTTCAATATTGTATTTTTTAGTGGTGTAAGTGAAATTTCCAGAAATCTGGAAATTGTAGTTTAACATAGTTGAAAAATCACATGGTTAACACATTATTTTTTATTATTTATTTCATTTATTTACCACATTTCTATACATTCATCTTATCTAGGTGATTCAGGGTGACTTACAATAAAAACACATCCCAAAATATAAAGCCATAGGCAGGAGCAAAGTTAAAAACAGATTAAAAGATAGATTTACAGAATTAAACATTAAAAAGCTAAAAGAGTGAAGGGGATATCCTCATGATGTCATCCCAGAGTTACCTAACACTATTCCACCCTCATGTCATTTGGCAGAGCCAGATCTTGATATTTTTTCTCTAGGCCAGGAGAGTGGGGTCCACCTCTCCTTTGAGGGTAAGGTCTTCCAAAGTGTTAGGGCAATGGCAGAGAAAGCTCAATCCCACGAGCCAAAATTCTTTAACCAAAGGGATCTACCACATACCCTCCCCTCCTGACCAGATGGGACAGAACAATATAATTGGTATAAGACAGGTACATGCCATGAAGTACTTTAAAGATGATAACCAAAACCTTAAATTGGACCTGGAAGAAAACTGGAACTCAGTGCAGTATGTATCACAGAAATGTTTGATACTGTGGGCACCCAAGAGTGCTCACATTGCTGCATTCTCTACCAGTTGAAGCTCCCAGATACTCTTCAAGGATATCCCATGTAGACTGCATTGCAATAGTCTATAACAGATATAATCAGGATATGACTGACTGAAGGAAGTACTTCTCAATCCAGGAAAACAGGAAAGAAGGGATGTATGCTGTATTTTAAAAAAAACGATTTATATTATACAGTCCACACTTTTCCTGCAAAGGCTTGCCATTTCCTACTAAAACCTGTTTCGAATCTCTTTCTCTACAAAAATGCATAAATATGGGTCACTAATAAATTAAGTAGATATGCATATTCATATTAGTCAAATGACAAAACATTCAATTACTATCCAATAAACTAACTTTTATTAATAAAAACAATTCCTCAATCTATATAAACTTAAACAATGAAACATATACCTAGAGAGGATTTAGTCACACACAACTACTTTCTTGCATACAAAACACATTCACAGAGAAGAAAAAGTAAAAAAATCTTCACTCACCTGATATAAATCTGGGCATACAGTACATACACTGTAATAAATCCCATTGAGTTCATTGGTTCATACGCTTCTAATAAATATGTATAGGTTGCTACTATGCTAAGATTAGCTCTGCTTAGGTTATCTTAACCCATGTCAAAACTGTGGAAGAAAGTCTTTTTTTCATTATGTTTTCAGAAGGAATCATGATGCTGGAAGCTCAATACCAATAGACTAGATCCTTCTGTTTTCAAAAGAAAATGAAACAAGGCTNCAAGAAAACAAATACATACTTCATCTATCCAAAAAAACCACTCTAATCAAAATTTCTTATGGTGAACCTTCACAAAATGAGAATCTTAATTTGCTAGATTCCTTATTTTCGTTTGCACTCTAGATAAATAAGTTTCCAATACAGTATGGCCAGCAGACCTGACTTGAAAACATCTATTGGTTTGAAATGAAATGAACTTTCGACTGTTATCTTATGGTCATCCATACTTTTCCAGGTCAGCTCTGGCAATGTTAATTACAAATATTCATTCTTCATAAGTAGAGAGAAAAAGAAAAGCCAACAATGGTTTCTACTCCTTTACTTGCTGCCCATTTTATTACATTCAACAAGACCTTCTTCTACTATAATATTCTCAATAAATGAAAGAAACCACCTTAATTCCCTCAATTCACAGGATATTATTTGGGAAAAGGTTAATCTACTTTAAATATTTGTATTGGTCAGATTACAGAGCAACAGTGTTCTCCAAAGATGGTCTTCAATTTTCCAACTTTAGCCAGCATAATCTTGAAGTTGAAATCCAAAACATTTGGATAACACCAAACTGGGGAAGGATGCCTAAGAAGCTATCAAAAGTTCATGCAGGATTAGAGAAGGCAAAGAGAATTCAACATGCTGAAAGATAGCTTGTGTGACAAACTGTGAATACCAAAAGTACAAACTGAAAAGAATTACAACCTACCAGAATGGGGGAAATGTCACATATCTTCCTTATTCCAAAAATCCAGACAAAGCTTTTGTCTCATAGTTCCATCAACTGAACAGCTGTCATGGTAGCAGAGTGAGTAAACAACTGGTGCCAGAGCTTGAAGCCCCACAGCACCTGACACAAATACTATGCTGAGTCCCATACTCTATGACAGGCTTTCTTTGTCCCAGCTGCATCTTATCTACTGACCCTGATTACTCTTGTCACGAAGCTATTGAAACAGAGGAGACTGTGTGTTACCGCATGAAAAGAATCAGATTACACCCATCTTTAGGCATGTGTGCTTTAAAGCAGAGAACAGGATGACAAATCAATGATAACTTTTCAAGTGCAACGAGATCAAGCGTTTGATATAATCTAAGCTTGTAGCAATGAAAACACAAATGAAATACAGTCTGGACAGGCTATGATACAGTTGCTATAAGTTGCTTGTTCAGTAGACCAAAAGCCCATATAGTATTCTATTTTCACTGACAGCCAGCCAGCAGCTTTTGAAAAACATAAACTGCAATGTCACCAATTACATAATTTGGAGTTACAGACTGAATAAGCAACGAGTGCTCACTGCTTCCTCATGTTTTACATCATTCCCTGCAATAACAATGCATAGCATAATTATCTGTTGACAACCCTGCCTTTGATAAATCATCTGTAAAAATATTTTTCTTTAACTACAACATATTCTATGTTAGTAGAATAAAATAAAATGAAGAAATACAAGCAATACAAAATAAAATAATAAATATAAACTAATATATATATATATTATATATATATATATTATATATATGCTGAGTGCAATTAAGTTTTTAAAAATCAAAATGCATATATATATATATATATATATATATATGCGCACAGTAAGATTAGAATGAATTAGAAGAAGAATTGCAATAACTATTTCCATATAAAATTCAGCAACATCTTTACTACCGTAGGATAGGACAAGTTATTACCACTTGTGAAAACTCTTCCCTATTTTAAAGAACATATTTTTGTTGTTGTTGCTGCTGCTGTTGTTGCAGCATTAGTTTAACAATTCATATGGGACCAAAAATATAAGTGATTTCCTTCCATGACATAGTAAACATCCTGGGCATTACTTTAAAATTATGTTTATTTACTGGCTCTGTTGGTTTTGAATTTTATGTGAGAAGACAGCTGCAAGTAATTGTAGATTTCCATTTTATCAAAACCAATCAAGGTCTTGATCTTCTGTGTCATATTAAAGGTCTTAATTTGAAGCATGGGAAACATTTTTATTTAAGTTTTTAAATTTTCCTTTCTTTTTCACCCCCACTATCCAGCCTCATTTGTTTTATTTCTAAACTGGTTTAATTTTCCTCCTGAAACTTGCCTAAATGTATTGTTTTACATGGTTTTGCTACTGAAAAGTTTTTACAATCAGACAACATAAGAAACAATTCATTCACACATTTGGATACAAATTCAGACAACTCAATCCGTAAATAATTCACATCCTAAACTAAAAGAGATTAAATAATAAAAATGTCTGCCTGTGAAGACTTACCTATGATAGTTATTTTGTATGATTAATATTGAAACCCGATCTATTACAAGTTTCATTTAATGGCTTCTGTGTGGAAAATCATCAGTTGATACTGTAATCATCAGGAGACTCTGTCTGTCTGTCTGTCTGTCTGTCTGTCTGTCTGTCTGTCTGTGTATATTTATCTGATTCTAAACATATTGATGTAATTAAGACTTTGAGTATATTAAGATTCAGAACCTTTACTTGATAGCATTACATCATTTCTGTTCATAGTTTAGATAATCCCAAATCAGCAAACTCTGACAAGATTGCCATGTGTTTTTGAATTAAAAATAGTTTTTTAGAAATTTGAGCTTTCTCAAAAGGTATTTCACAGAATCTAACAAAATCATTGAAACTAGATAAATTGGCAAACTTGCTAGAATTCAGTAATTCTCATCTCTGTGTGTGGATATGTTCTTATATACTTGGAGGATGGAATTTTTAATCCCTAGATTACATGCAAATATGGGAAAGCAGAAACAGATGTGTGGAGAGAAAAATAACTTGAACTGCTTAGTTATCTTTGTTTAAATATTGATTCAGGCTTCATTCTACTGATATGATTTATTATTTTCACTTATGATGCTTGAATTAAATATTAATATAATGTCTCCTTTTTCACCATGAGGTTAGAACATAACTAGAGAAGAAGAAACTATTTCTTTTATCTATTTTCTGATTACTTAGTTTGTGTGTAAGCTATCTACATGATTTTAAAAAAGAGTGTTTGAATTAAGAACTCAGATTATATCTTTGAAAATCTTTTTAGGTACTTCCTCATTATTTTTTATGAATTTTTATTTTTGTCAATTAACATTAGATAGAGGTTTACATTTTTTATAATGTATTCACTTATTCAGGGGAGGGATCTGACTGGTGTAACTACCGGTTCTGGTGGTTTACGTTTTGCTACACGTGCGTGTAAAACATCATCAGCTGTGCTGCCCGGACAGCTGAGCAGTGCTGCATGCGGGTGAGCAGCATTTGAAAAAGCACTATTTTCCTGCNAGGAAATAAAGGTCAGGTAAGAACCTGGGCAGGCGGGTGGGCCAAAACAGCAGGAGACACAGAACCGGTTCTGTGTCTGCTGCTCTTCAGAGCTACCGGTTCTCCAGAGCCAGACAGAACTGGTAGAATCCCACCCCTGCACTTATTTAATGTATTTCTGTACCACACACATATGGCAAACCCAACAATAGCATTTATGTAGAATGGTTTGTGTAGAACAGCTATTGCTAAATAAATGCTTAATATAGCATATTATTTTTTATTCAGTTTGTATTCATTTATTTTTTCTTGCATTAAAAATAACAAACCAATAGTTTTGCTTATTTTAGTTATTTCATGTATTTTCCAATCTATATTATGATGCAATTTCACAGCATAAAAAAATCAATTGAAAAGAAAGCTATTATAGAAGAAATACTGTATGTGAATTTAAGTCTCCTAAGACTTCTAAGCTATCTAAGAATGGCATCTACATTCACAGTCAATAAAATCTACTGAAAACACATTTAGTTGCTAATGGTTCTCCCTCCCCCACTTTCATTGTCTGAGCATGGAAGTTTATGCTACTGACAGTATTTTACCCTAGAGATTTTTTCATGTTGTGTAAAGTAACAACTTATAAATTATTTATTGCAAAACATCTGGTTTAAATAAACTTCAATAGAAAGAAATATTACACATGGAAGTCAAATCAGGCTCTCATATCATTAAAGCAAGTGTCTCAATTCCAAAATGATTGAAAAAAAGTATTAAGCAGACGTTACAAACTTGATTATTAAAACAGAATAAGAAATGTACATTTTTCACTAGGAATGTTTTTGTTCTTGTAGGAGATGAAAAACATCCCCCAAATCATGTAACATGATAGTGTCTGATGTTACCTTTCTATAAATGCATGCATGTATAACCATATGTATCTCTCTCTACCTGTAAAAAGTCCAGTAAGTACAAAGTCTCAACAAATCAAAATTTGTAATAAGGATTGTTTCAATATGGATGCCTGGTTTAATTAAAAAGAAAAATGAACTTAATTCAAACAACTCTCAATTAGTATCATGAAGAATGTTAAACACAGAAACAAATGTTTGTTCTTACCATGGAAAATTTTCATTTTTTAAAAAGTAATTTTTTTATTTTTTAAAGACAAACATACATGAAAAACATAAAACATCTTTTTTTTGAGAACAGTATGCTCCCAGGTTGTCACTTCTCCATACAGACA
>AZIM01002613.1:28636-51735 GCA_000516915.1 Ophiophagus hannah
AAATTTCCACTACCGGTTCTCCAGAACTGCTCAGAACTTGCTGAATACCACCTCTGAATACTACTGAATACTATTTTAAACATGGAAAGAATATCTGATTCTAAATGTCATTGTTTCCTTGTCATGTTATGGGGAAGTTACAATGAAATTATACACAGAATCAAAAAGGTTTCAAAAAGAATCAGTATAAGACCAATAAAAATGAATAAAATTGTCAATGGTTTCAGTCTGTGTGTGTCTAGGGCACGTAAAGATGTACCCTCTTTGTAACTCCCCAACGTATTCCATTGTTAGAAATTAAATGTTAAATTTCATATACCGTATATTTTATCCCTTAAGACATCATATATTTCATTTAAAAAGTGAATAAAATCCATTTTCAAATATTTTGGGGATAAAAATATGGTGTTGCCTCCGAGTCATTCTATCCAATTATGTTCACTTTATCATGGATATATAATATTGATACATGCAGTCTCCTGGAGTTTGACAGCCCAAATATTAATCTGTCAATGAATATGTACCAAAAGTATAAAATATAAAGTGAATATTTAATTGAAAAAATACTACAATTTTTCAAAGTCCAAGCAAATTTTCAAAAAGTCCAAGAAGTATGGGAAAAATATAAGTCACTGACTGACTGTTTGGCTAATATTAATCTTGCCCTTGAGTATAAAAAGAACAATGAGAAAGTTTAGTTTAAAATTGACCAAAGAATTCCCCAGGAAATCAAATTGTGGTAGTGATCAGTTTTGAAAATGACAAATAGTCATACAGATGAAAACCAGACATAACTGACCAAATGAACCAATTTCCTATACACAATACATAATAAGGACATTTCAAACTTGTTTACATTAATTAAAGGTATGTCTTTAAGTCAACTCCTAAAGCAAGCTAAACAAACATCTAAATCATGTTTTACCAATGTTTGTAAATAATGTCCAATACTAGTCCAAGTACATGTGGTTTTAAAAAATTTACTTCCAAACATGTCACACATAATTACACAGAAATTTTGCATTCACTGTAAAAAAAAAAAAGCCAGCCCTTCCCCAGTGGCATCGAATTCCATCTGACCATTTAAGAAGGCCAAGGATATAGTTTAATATTGTACTATTGCATTTCAGATTAGCCGGTCTTATACATCCAGAAACTAACATTTGTTTAATCAGAATTTAGAGTTTGCAAAATTTTAAATAAGGTATGTTTAGTTGTATTTGATCCAGAGGTGTACTTTACAAAAAATCTAATTTAAAGCACACAAACCTGACAAATGTTTACCTACTTATATATATATAATTGCCTGTATCCCTTCAAGGACACATTTCAATGTTCTGTAGAATACTACTTTTGGTAATTAAATTGGAGACTGACATAATGCACTGCTTCTCTGGGTGAGTCTGCCCCCCAAAACAGAGCTATGATAAAACAGTAATATTGTGATAAAGGCAGGTAAGAATTAAGATTAACCATTTTATTCTCCCCAAATAGCATTAAACTGGGCTTCATCTTATATTTCTTATAGTCCACAAAGCTATTTTACTGAACTATGGGAGAAGACAAATTACTTTAAAAACCATCTCCACACCACAGCTCTTAGCAGCATTTCCAAAAGTTTTGATAATTTCTTAAATGCAAAAATAAAATATTTAATCTTACAGCAAATCAATATAATGTTCATCTTATTCACAAGTAATTTTTATCTAGCAAAAATTCCCTATTGCTTTTCCCTTGTGAATTCTTCCGTTTACATAAGTCTTAGCTCATTGCCTTGTCTTGCTAATATAGGTGAAGACATTTGTAGAAAACATTTGTTACTAATTGCATACTTATTGAAACAGAAGTCATCTAGGGACAGTTTGATCCTTAAAATTTGGATTCTATCAATTTGGCCTTATGTGAGAAATCCATACTTAAACCATTTCATGGGTAACTAGTGTGCAAACACATAGTTGAATTTTCATTACAACAAATATAAAAGTCATTGGGCTCTTCTGAGAATTGGAAGTTTTAAACCAAACTTCCCACAAAGGTCAGTAATAAGAGAGTCAAACTGTTAAGACTGAAAATACTTAAAGTGATATCTCATCAGCAAAGTTACAATTTTCAGAGTTGCTCAATGTTCCAGCCCCATATGGCATCATCAACATTTTGAAATATTTCCACCATGTGGTGGACATGTACTGAAGCTAAGAGATATTGGACAAAAATACACACATGGTTGGAAAGATGATAAAACAACATACATATCTAAACTAAAACCTGACATATTTTTGTTAGAGATGATACCTGAAAGTAAAGAAAAGACATATTTAATTATTCATGTATTAACTGCAGCTAGAATAGTATTTGCTCAAAACTGCAAAGGTGAAAAAATTCCAATAAAAGAGAATGTGATTAGGAAAATATTAGAATGTGCAGAAATTAATAGGTTAACACTGGCAATTAAAGGAAAATAACAAACTGAATGTTATATGATATGGTAATTATTTTATCAATGGTTGGAAAAGAAAAATGGAAATTAGAAACAAATAGGAACATAGAAGATAGATATATAGAACATATATGAATATACAAATATAGACAATAGGATATATTATGTATACTGGTTCAAAATAAGAATGTAATGTAATTGTTGTTGTAAAGGTAAGGAAACTGTATTAACCACAATACTATGCACAAGACATTTGTACCCAGCCGACACACTGTATAAAGAAAAGATGGGATGTTTGTAAAATAAAATAGAAAATGTAAAAAACATTTTGAAATATTTTGGGGGGGCAATAGTAGTTGAGATTTATGGTTAAATTCATCTGTATATTGCAGTAGCCTTTAGCATCATAAGCATGCATATCAAGAGACTGAATACTCCTGTCGTATGAAAGCATATAGACATGTGAAATATACAGAACTAAACACTATGCCAGCATTTATGGGGTTCCCCATCCTACCCCCCCCAACTTAACTGGTTTTAAAATTGTACTGCAAGTATGCCACTTCTAAATTTACCATTGAAAACCATCCAAATATGATTTACCTTTTGTATTAAATATGCTTCATGTTAAATTTTAATGTAATAACATTCTTTTATGGTTCACAGAATCATAGAACTAGAATTGGAAGGTTCCAGACAACAGTTGTAATTCAACTCTCTCTAACATACAGGAAAACCAGTCAAAATACTCTCAAGAAATGCTTCTCCAATCTCTTAAATCACTCACTTCTGTAAGTGTTTCACTGTCAGGAAGTTTTTCTTTATATTTAAATGAAAGCTAGATAATTGCAACTTGTGCCCATTATTTCCAGCATAATGTTTGTGGCAGTGTAAAGTTGTTCTTGACCTTCTTCCCTCTATCATTCTTTTATGTACGTGTTTGCTTTTCTTTTTCTTTCCAAATTTTCTTTCTCTTGTTTTACTTGTGAGTCACCCAGAGTAGTTGGGATTGTGGCAATGGGGTGGTGGTGGTACAAATTTGATAAATAAAATAAACATCTCAAGTTTCAAGTCAACCTATTTACAATCCATGTATCAACTGTGTCATCCTCCTCTGAATCTATTCTAACCAATATCTTTCTGGAAATGTGGCATCTGAAACTATACTGGCAGAACAAAAAGTAATAAGAATTTCAAATTCTTTGATACAATGCTTCTTGTAATTCAGCATGAACTCTGTTATCTTTATTCTCCCTTGCCTAGTTCATGTTTAGCTTGTCATCAGTAATCTATCCAGCCCTTCTCTGAATTATATTTTTGTATTTCTGTAATTTTCAATAGCTTTTAATAATTTTTATAATTGAGTTAGAATCTTTAAACTACAGGTTGCCATTAGTTCATTCTTTGTATTTCTCCCACCTCCTCCTCTGTTGAGTTAGTCTTTTAATCTTTTCAGTATGTCTCCTCTTTATTGGGCAAGTCCCAGCTTCCTAAAATGGCTAAAACTATCCCTTCTTTGTTCAGATTGGTTGATATCTATTGTCCTATAAATAAAGATCATGCAAGTTTTCTCAATTTCTGTTTTAGTGAAGAGTAGTAACAGCTTGCAGAAAATCAAGTGCATAACATGCTACCCTGCGCAAACTCCTGAATGGCAGATACTATTTTTTCAGAATTATGTTGTGAGCTATAAAAGAATTATAATTTTAATTTGATTTGGTGGAATGTGTCTATGTCAGTAACTCCTACTGCTAAGAAGTTATTTCTCTGTTTCTCTCTGCTTTCTTTTTTTACATAACAGATTTTATGTAGAATTTTTTTTAAAAAAAGTGGTTGAAAAATGTAAGAAGTTTACAAATAATTCCAGTTATAAATTCTCATGTACCACATTCCTTGAACAAGGCAGGACACCCTAAAAGGTAGAAGCATTTTAGGGATCTTGATGGGTCAAAATTATTTCTCTTATTTTGAAAAAGCTACTTAATGAAAACACTTTCCTTCACAAGATAAATAATTGGGTAGTTTCAACAAATCCTCAGTGAACTTGTTTATGAGAAATGAGCCAAAAGAATACTTTGAAAGAAAAACCTTATTCAAGCTCCAACAGGGTTTCACCAATCTTATTTCCAATGACTCTTTCTCTAAAGAATGGCAGTCTTTTATAAACCTTATGACATGTACAATAAAAGCTTCTGTTCAGCATACTCGTTACAAAATAAAGCATATTTCATATTAATATCTATTTATTTGAAAAGTATTTTATTTATTTGAAAAGTATTTTATTTATTTGAAAAGTATTTTGATAATTATATTTACTTTAAAAATTAAAGTCATAGAAGTGGAACTTTTATGAAGGATTTAGGTGGCAATGTATAGCTAAAGTAATTTTTCCTTGTGTGAATTACAAAACTTAATTTTTCCAAGGTCTCCAGGCTCATAAATATGATGTAATGTAGTGGAGGAACTCTGCATTTAAGACATAATGCAACCATTATTTCCAAATTGAGCATCAGCATTTTATTCCATGGTTATCTTATGCTAATCAATTCTGAAGAACAGTGGGAAATTTAGAAATGACGGGAAGGCTTTTCTTTGGAGACTTTGAAGATGGGGGAAGGGAATCTCCACCATGATCTCATCTCTGATAACTTTCCACAAATGGTCTGCATTTATGCTGAGAGTCTGACAGAAATAAAATGCCTGCCCACAAGGGAAATGATACTGTTTCTAACCATTGAAGTTAAAAGGGAAAATGGGAAGCTGGAACATACGCAGTATAACTTCTAAATAAAATCTTTATTTAGGCCTCAGAATGGGAGCTGAAATGTACATTTCTGGAAACCACAGAAAAATGATACCCAATCTGCAACAAGTTATTCTGCAAACAGCAGAATGATTGATTATATATGTAATTAAATAAGAAAGTCTTTCTCTACTAACCCCCTTCTACTCAAATGTGCAGTGGCAGCATAGTTGCTAGGCTCTTAACTCTTTTCTTAAGCTGACGGTGGCTTTAATTATTTTAAACAACAAAACTGTAAAAAAAAAACCTGAGAGATTTGCCATAAAGTGAAGAGGAAACTTTTGAAAATATAAAAAGCAGGCAAGAATTAGTAGAGTAAAAAAAGAGTTTTGATTGAAACAGTTTTTTCTATTTTGATGATTTTAGTTATTATCAATTTAAAACTCATAAAGAACAAATACCTCAATCCTATTGTAGGGATCAAATAGATATCCTCAGAAAACGTGTGTGTGTGTGTGTGTGTGTGTGTGTGTGTGTATTTGTATAAATCTTGTGTGTGTGTTTGTATAAATCTTGGAGAATTAATTTTCATGTAGTAAATAATTAAACTCTTCCCCAGCTGAGTGAAGTGTGGCACTCTACAGACAAAACATTCATTTCATCGTCTAAATACAAATGTTAACTATTTATGGAGAAACACTTCTTCTATCTCTACAGGTCTTCAATATGCTTGAGTCCTAGATTTAGAATTTACTTTTCTGATTCACCATTCATTATTCTCTTAAATAATTTAAACTCTATGTTGAATGTTATATACATGAAAAATCTAAATAAATGCTTTGTTTGATTAGGATTAATATAAAGTGGATTAAATTTAATTTATCTGACTACCCACGTTAATAAAGTCTTCTGAGAAGAAAAAAATGGTAGTAAGGTACTAGAAATTATATTTGTCTAATATAATGCAGTTATTAATCATCAGTTTCATCAATCAATTTTTCTCCAGTTACCTCATGACCTAATATTAAGAATTAAAACTCATGATTGGGGAATCCAAAAAGGCATTGAAAAATAGCTTTTCAGGAAACTGTAGTCACTTGTTTGAAACATCAACACAACTAAATTATACTGGCTGTACAATTATACATTTATTTTAAAGGTTTCATATGATAATTATTGACAAAATCTTATAGAATCAATGCTGCTTTTCAGTTGCCAAGTCTTACACATATTAATTTGTTTCAACATGGAATAATTATTCTTTCTGAATTATAATTAAATATAAATGCAAATTATTTCTGTCTAGCAGTGTTTTCTTTTCTACGTTTTCTTATTTTTAGTAAATTTGATTTTCTTACATAATTTGGCTGACTGAAAAGTGTATTTTATTACTGTGCATCCTTTGTTGGCACCTAGTATTATGAAGATAGTATGATCTTCAGTAAATGATTTCAGAGCTATGAAAGCTTACTTGCTTCACTGCCGAACTGATATATCTAAATATGATATGTTACAGTTATTATTTACTTCAAAGTTAATTGTTTCCTTTTGCATTTTAATTATTGTGCATAATGCATAATAAACTATGCAATACTTAATGTAATAGCCTCATCAGAATTATAAAGTATCAAATAAATAAATACACAAAAGAAAATATTCTAACTATAAATGTCTATGGAGATTCACAGTCATCCATCATTATTCCAAATGTGCTTTTTCAAAAGGTAATTGTATTTTCTTTGCTTTTCATTGAAGATATTTCTCTCCTCATCGAAGAATCTTCAGTTCTGAGAAGCTTCTTGGATGAGAAGTGAAATGTCTTCAAGGAAAAACAAAGTCCACTTACCTTTTGAAAAAAGCACCTTTGGGACTAACTGTAAATGGTTAACTTAATATATTTCATTTGAATCAGTGCTGACTTCCGGTGACTTCTTAGGTGATCCTGCTGTCTTCTGGCAAGATTCTGAAAGCTTCCTACAGCTAAGGTATCATAGTCCTTTGGTTTCTATCCCAATGCTTTAACCACTACACAAAACTGGCTCTATCCCCTCCCCTCCCATACTATATCATAATTAGCACAACATATGGATTCTTTTCAAACAATTTTTAAAAAATGAATATTGAAACTGGGATAGGCAGGAGTACAAAAGAAAGCAGAAAAGCAAGATGTGTATAATATCCAAGACATGTTGTATGTCTAAAGAGTTACATCTTATAGAACCCAGACTGTGTGCCTTCTACAGTATTTCCTCCTGATGTGAAGTTCGCTCCATCCTTGACAGCCTGTTGGAAGACCAGAAAATTTGGCTCTTCAAGCAATTTTGGGATATCATGAGGAGCCTGCATGATAGTTATATTGTATTTATATGGACATTATCCCACAATCTTATTTTTATTTATTTTAAAGTGTTTTAATATTTTGACATTGTTTTAATTGTTGGTTATACTCTAACTAAAATTATATTTAGTGAGAAGGCTGGCCATGTAAGTTTAATTTAAAAAAAATAAGTAAATAAATAGAGAAATATTATTTAGATAAGTTTAACATTTATAATAGTTATATTACCAAATCTTTAAACAAATTTAATGCATTAGGTATACTGATTTAACAGAAATGCCTTCCTTTTAACTTTGTAGGAATATCTGACATTATTGTCAAAAATTAAATATTTAGATGAATCATACTCAGTTCTAGTTAGCAAATCTGAATCTTGCATTAATGCTTCTAGAAAATAAACGGTTGATCTGAAATCTAATTATGTTATCAAATAAGGGGACATACATGGATGACACATTACACTACCCAGTTCATTTTCTTTTTCTCTTGCACTAGATGTCTTCCATTTTTCCTGAATGTAAATTTGCCTCTTTTTGTAAAACTTAATGTAAAATAAATTGGTTCATTATACATTTGCACGCATTATACTTTTGTATTCTAGTATTTTAATTATATTGAAAATATTCTGAAGGACTTTTTCCTATTATTAAATAACACAACAGAGAATGTTAGACATGCTTTTTTCTACACTGATATTGTTAGCATAGGGCAAGGGAAATTCAAAACTCATGTACAGGAGTTCTTGAATGGAATTTAGAATAAAAAATTAAGATGTCCAAAGATTTACATATATATAATCCAAAATATGAGACAAAGATTGCTTCAGTGGTTAAGGCATCAGGCTAAAAACTGAGAGACTTATGAATTCTAATCCTGCTTAGGCTCAAAGTCAAATGGGTGACCCTTGGCCAATCATTCTCTCCCAGTGCTAGGAGCCAAACCTGACTTGTAGACTCTACTCTTATGTTATATGGACTACATATATAATAGAGTACAGTAATGCTTTCACTGAAAATGAATATGAAATGTTTTGAAAGTTGTTAGTATACAATCTAAGTGCAGAAAGCCTTAGTTATCTGAAATCTGAACACTAAACTGAAAAGGACAGTTTCTTACTTGAATAAATAAAATATGGTTATGACTCTTTCTTCCCCTTCCCCATCCCCTGAGCAAATGTACTCAGATTCATTTTATTGAATGACGAGACTTGAATTCTACATTCCCATTCTACATCTGTAGTGCTGTAATTTATGTGAATTGCAGTTAATAATCAGTTCTGTTATGCTTAATCAGCATATCAATAATATGTTCAGCAAAGACTAAGAGGCTTTCATTTCTCAGACCCTTTCATAGATTTGATTGATTGACAGAATGAAAATGGCATAAATGCAGGTGGTGGTTTAGGATATTATCTCTGTGGACTCTGAAATCATGTAGAAATACATGCTTCTGGTGCAATTTTTGCCATTTTTAATAATTCTGTTGCTCTGCTTTCTTGCTTCCTTTCTCCCCCAAATCATTACAGTATCACAAGTGCAAGTGTTATACATGTACAGGGTAGCTTTATTTTTCTTCTTTCTCCCCCAAGAGGAAAGGGGAGAAATTAAACTATTACATTATTGTAGAATAATAATACTGAATCCAGGATTAAAACACACTGTCAATACAGACTTATCAAGTACAAATTAGTGCATAAAAGGAGAGTCTGTTCTGAATTAAACATCCCAAAATTTTCCATAAATGACAGTCATAACACAATAATGAAAAATATGTGAAATATTGCTAAGCAACTAAACAAAGCCTGTTCTTTTTCCTTTTCCTAAATTAACACTTCATATATCAGTTATATAAGTCTGAAGATCATCATTTGATGCCATCTAAAGAAAAGAGGGATGAGGAAGAAAATTGCTCACACTGGCATACAAGAGCTATTGGGCTATAATGAGACTATACTGTTGTGTTTTGAAATTTGACTGATATCATGCTATAAGCTTCAATTCTGAGTCACTGCTTCAAGCACAGCTCCATTAATGAGCTTGCAAATTACCTATGCACTATTAGTAATGTTTCAATATGATGTGACAACCTTATTATACTGTTTTCTTGTGAAGTTGAGATTCATATTGTAGCTAGATTTCAGAAAGTTGTAGGTTCACTGGAGTTTTAAGTAATATATACTAGAGAAGATTATAAAAATATTGTATTTCCTCTTTTCAATTATTTTGCACAACTTTGTTTGGTTACTTAAGAATACAAGTCTAGAAAAACAAAAAACATTCAATCATTGAGCCTTAAAATAAAATAAATCACACCATGAAATTCTATGGCTGTTTTCCTGATATACCATTATTTTACTTAATCTACATTTCCTGTCTTCAATGTATTACATCCTATGAGATTTATTTTCAGATTCATATAGATGATAGGTCTGCATCCATATTTCACTACACAGTGATACTGTAGATATTGAACATTACTCTTAGAGAAGACATGCTTAACTGTGTATTGGAAGACAATATAATTTCAGATTTTTTGCTATATTAATTTGTATGCTAGTCAATATAGCATGAAGAAACCAGTAATATAACATCATTTAAATAAAATAGCATAATCAGTATTTGTAAAATAGAAAACAGGAAGTTCTCAAAAGCAAACCTTTTGTTCAAATAACCCAAAATAAGCTGTTATAAAGCAAAACCTTACTCTTTTTTTCTAATTAGTATCACAATTCAATTCCAATAAAACTACCATCACAGCATTAAAGTAAATATCTACATACATTCTTAAAAACCAATGTCTAGTTTGGTACTGAAAAACCAAATATTGCTTTTTTAAAAAAAATTATATACCTCTGTGCACTTAACTGGTTAACTCTGTCCACTAAATTTCCCAGAAAATAATTTATTCAGTCATTTTTAAATTGTATTAACGAGTCAAGAGGCAGATCAATTATCAATTCTTCTACTTTAGCTCCAGTTCTGCTTTAGCTACAGCTGAAGTTGTTTGAATTCAGATTAATAATGCTTTAGCAGCCACTTTGCCACTACTCTCCAGTTTTTGATCCTCAGCCCTCAAAGCTGAAATAAGAGGAAAAGCCATTTCATCGTAGACAGAGCTAACGAATTAAATTAAATTTTACTATTCCAATGTTACATTAAAAATTAAACATTACTATATAAGCCTAATGACTTATAGATAAAATATCATCTATATTACTTGTCTTTTATTGTTACATTCATGTATATGTTGTATTTTATTTTACCAGCTCCATATAATAATTGGCATTTTCATAAAATTTCTATCATTATGTACATCTGTCAAAACTCGGACCCTTAAGGATATAGAGGTATCAAAACATAGTCAGTTTGTCAGTTGATATTATTATATGCACCTATTTTAAATTTAGCAGAACCAGTGACCTTCTTCAAACTTCAATAACTACACATGGAAAGCAAATCCTAATCCTGTCTACATATACTGTAATAAACCCAACTTTTCCTGGAAAGTATGAAATGGAAAATATAAACATATACAGCTTAGTTGAATGAATGTATAAATAAATAGGTGTGTGTGTGTGTGTGTGTGTGTGTGTGTACAATTCTAAGTTTTAAATTGTAAACTAAAATAGGTTAATTTATAGAATAAGCCAAAATCTGGAACCCATAACTCCTGAGAAAAAAAATTGGGAAAGTTGTGGCTGCTCCAGTTCTACCAGGCTGCTGCTGCACTTTTGGGCTGCTGAAGTGGTCTGTCATGTGATCATCTTCTTCAATCCATTACTCCTTCACCCAATGAAAAGCAGGAAGAGGGAGGGAGGGAGGGAGGAAGGAAGGAAGGAAAATTCCTCATGCTCTCTACCAGCTTCTCACAAGGAAACTCAATAGGAAAGCCGGCAGGAAATCAGAAGTTGCTCCCACTCCCACTACTTTTGCCTGCCCATAATCATTCGGTTTCTCTGGTGAGGAAGTATCTGTGAAATGATAATCAAAGCAAGGCATGGGGTGTCTAGTATAGTCTAATTATAATATAATGGAAGCTTTCGAATCATACTGAGCTTTTTAACTGAGTCTAGTGAGAATGAGATTACAATGCATGCTTCTCATTGTTCTTCATGCTTATAACTGTTTACATGCAGCTAATGAAAATTCAACAGCCAATGTTTAGTTCACATTATTTTGAATTGGTAACCTGTTTTACAAATTCTATTTCAGTACAGGTTTAGCAAAGATTTTCATATTATGGTTATTTTCTAGAACAAGGAAAAAATAAGAGAGTATCTTCATTGGTATGGAGCTATAGCTGTTGTTGTTTTTTTTGTCAGTTTGTTTTAAAATCAACAGTCTCAGTTTTATGGAAGAAGCACAATTATTATTCACATGAAAGAATCTTCTCCTTGTTTATCCCTTATGCTTTAACATGGAAAATGTTCAGGAAAGACTCAACTATCTTCAATCATTCAATCCAAACCATAATCAATATCAAATCAATCCTTAGTACAATCAATCCTAATTTTCTAATAAGGATCATGGAAGTTAAAGCACCACAAATCTGGAGGAATACAGGATAGAAAAAGCTGAGTAAGTAAAACAAATTCTTCTTAGCAATCCTTAGCATAAATATTTATAATCACTTTAATACTTCTGAAAAGAGGTGCAGGGTGCTGTTTGGGTAATATATGAAACACAGAACATATTCAGGGATGTGTGACTGGAAACATGAGTCCCAAAATATAAACTCTGTTTTAAAAGAATAAAGAACAGTAATGCCACACTAAATCATACTTGTGTTTTGCTGTTCTCCACAAGTGAAGAAAAAGTTAAATAGCACAGCACTGTTTCCCATTTTACACTTTAATAAACTCACCCCATGTGATGGATAGGAGATCCAGCCCAGCTCTCCTTGAATTGCTTTTGAATCTAGCAGATTAACTGTGAAAAGAAGACAAAATAAAGAGGAATAAATTTAATCTGTGTTTAGTTATAGTCCTCTGTTGTTGTTTTTTAAAAAGGCTTGATTGGTTGGTTTTGAATTAAATTATTCCAAGTGCAGAAAAAGCACAGCAACAGATGTACCTTCAATTAATTTCCATAAGATCGAAAAAAGAAAAGTACCAGCTTCTCACACTCCAGCTGCATTTTCTATACCCAGTCCCTCGAAAAGTTGGTTCAATAAGTACTAGTAAATGCCAGTGAGTGATGCAACAAAATTCTGCTTTTTAAAAAAGTTTCACTTTTCAAAAATTTAATTCGGCATGCATAACAATTAATGATGACTCCATTATGATACATTCTTCTACTTCCTCTGCTGATATTTTTACTTGCTGCTGTGGTATATTTTTAAGGAAAAAGCATAACTTCAAACAAAGTTTTTAAACATGTATTTCCATTTTGAGATAACCTCAAGCTTTTAACAATCTTTTAATCTCCCAGCCACCAAGACTAGATATGCTGTTTGAAAATGTGAGTTGCAGATGGAATTAAATACATTTTGAAGCTCTGAAATTAATGTTGAAAACAAATCCAGTAAAATCTGCCTTTTGTCAATGTGCCCTCCACACAAAGCACTTAAGCTTGTGCTATACTTCATAATAAATATATTGATCTAAAAGCCTGTGAAAGATTCTTATGATTCTACAAAACATCATTATGATAGTTTTCATATTGGAAAAATTATTAAGAATTATTGGGACCTGTATGAAAATGTAGCAATTTAGCACGTAAAGATTTAGAATTCTTCCGGAGATTTATAAGTTTCTTTGTTGTGCTTCAGGACTATAACTGTTCATACTTTACAGCAACTGAACTATCAGAATTCAACTATACTAGTGAATAAAACAAAATTATTTCTGTACAAGGGAAAAGTTTTTAAGTTATATTTTGATTAATGAAAATATAAACTACTAAAATTAATAAAAAGTATTGATTTTTCCTGCATAGACATACTTATTATGATTACATATTAAATAAATATCATGTAATTCACACAGAAAATAAAATACAATATAATAAATGATTCATTATCTTATCCACATGCTACAAATATTAAGCACTACAATGTATTTGTTTTTTCCTTCAACAGTGTAAGTCTTGTTTCACTAAAGCAAATTCTGTTCAATATATCCAAGAAAATCCAAAATACATTCTATCTGCATAATATCCTGCATGTAACATCAGATATGCACTGTAGACCTATGGTGCTTGATAACTATTTCTATTATTGAGGTTTACAAAAATCTACATGACTCCTAGATGATAGCATGAAGAAATGTTATCATATAGTGATTGTCAAAATTTTGCTAGTCAATTTGGTAGTATGATTTATTACAGCTTTTTAAGAAATCCTTTATTGAAATATACCTTATTTATTTATGTGATTTAGAACACCAACTCTAAATAATTCAGATTACTATTACAAACTTTTAAATAAAATGTCTAAAATATGTTTTCTCAAAATCAAAGTGACAAAACTTTTACTGTGGCTTATTTTTAAAAAAGACAAAAGATATAATACATGGATGAAATCAGGAATTTTTTAAAAATAAACTTTGTATGTTAGAATAAATTATTATTTTTTGAATTAGAAAAGGAATAAGATATTTTATACATATATAAAAATAAAATAGCAGCATATAATTGCAAATATGTTATCCTTTAATAATTTTTAAAGAATAAGTTTATTTATATGATTTTTTTTCTGTTGGAGGTCCAGAAGATAGAGCTTATATTTGTATCAAGAAAATTAAGGTTGCTGTTCCCATCACCTCCTATAAAATTGAAGGTACAACAATGTTAATTGTACAATTAAATTAGTTTCTCCTGATAACCTCAACAGATTCTTCAAAGCAATGTAAGAAGAAATGATTGATAGAAATGGACAAAGTGTCACAATACAGTTCATCATTGTATTAAGAATCTGTCCACTTAAACTGTTCAATTAGAAGCAAAGTTTGGGGGCAACGAAGGGTTAACTTTAACTGAAGTGCCTTTTATATGAAAAAATGTTTTACAACCAATTTATATGAATTAAGAACAATAAGAAATGGCATGTTATAGAAAGGATAAAGAGTTATTTAATGTGATACAAAGAATCATAAAAGAATAATGGTAAACAGTTCACTTTTAATAAACATACAGTTTCTTTCTAATACAGAAACATTTAAGAAGCACCAATTCTTAAATTAATAAAGGAGCCTTATTGTTTTTTCCAGGCTGCTCCTGCTTCAGGTGCTGTTCTTAGCTATGTATCTTCATTATGTGAAGTCTCTTCTAAGATTTATACTCTATTTTTTTTAACCTTAGAATGAAGACTTTTTGTTGTTTGTTGTTTACAATGGCTGGAGGAGCAGGTTTTCAGGCACCATGAATAATCAAATGACATTAAGTTGTCAGAGAATACTGACTGACAATCACGAAACTAAAAGGAGAGGATATACAGGAGTCAAGATAATGCAAAAATCCACCATTTCTAGGACCTACCCATATGCCCAGACATCTGAAATATCAAACTATTTTGAGTTCATGGAAAAATGTATGATTTTGCCTCCTCACAGAAAATTCTGAAATGCTTTGGCAATTTATTTTTCAACTTTACTCTGGGATACAAATATATTCCAAAATATATTTTCAACCAATACTGTTGACCATTAGCAACTGCAGACAGGAACAGAGCACAAAAAGACCTGTTGGAAAATAGTTCTCCAGTACAATATTTGTGGCAGGTCTTATTTATGTGAGATGAAATGATAGTAATAAAAATGAACGATAAAAATGCAGGGGATGTCTTCTGTAATTAATATTACATTAACACTTTAATAAAACACAATTCATACAGTAATGATCTAACGCTATGCGATGCTTATCCTGAATTACTTAATTCTATTTTTGTTCTATCACCTGAAGTATAATTCAAAGGATCTTATAATGTTATTCAATTATCCTATGGCAAGTAAATAACTTAAAAACCATAAAACAGAGACTCCTGACTTTCAAATTGTGTAGCAATTTGCGTCTTGCAATAGACACAAACCCTGCAAACCTACATACCTATTTGATTATTTGGCAGTAAAGCTTGCCAGGCTAGTGGGACTTATTTGGAATAAACAGACATTGGAACAGGATGCAAATTGCAAGAGTGAAAATTACCCAATTTCCTTCCCCCTAAGGGAAAAAAATAGGTTTACCCACAGAATAGAACATTAGGGTATTTACAGCCTGTTCCACCATACCAACAGACATACCAACTGTCTATTATTAACAGTGTCCTTTTCTAAAAATTCTGCTTCCAGCACATCCACCACAAAATCAACTGTGATCACTATTTAAGAAAAGCCACTGTTTAAGAGAAGCCACAGCCTCAATACCGGCTGATGTCCTGTTTATAAGCACGTCTCATTTGAGAAGTTGAAATAAGAACAGCATATAACTGAAAACTTGGCTTCACTATGTATGGCATTTGGTTCCAAAGCACAATGCAAACAGTGGCCTTTTACAGTACTGAGAATTGCTCATCACTATCAAAGTGATTACCCAAGAAATCTAAAGCCATACCTAAATTGAATTCACAGAAATTATTGTAACGTTCATCCCCATTACAAGGCAATAGCATATCTACCAGCCTCTAATGCAGAGTAGGCCAAAAGAGAATCTATCATTTCCTGCTATGATTAAATAGAAGACATTTTGATTCTCTGTATCAACTACTTTCATTAATCGGAAATTGGAAGCATCACAATCTTGAACATAAGAACAGTTATTTGTGCCATCTGAACTTTGAAAACAGGATTAACAAAAATAAACAATGCTAAGGTTGAAGAATCATTAGGGTATTTATGATTAAAATCAAGACAAAAGGAATGTACAGTTTTAAGAAACTAATTTAAATTTAACTATCATTTAAAAAATATACTCTGTACTGTATATTTCATGAAAAAGTGAATTCTACAACTACACTCATATAATCTCTTATGCAGTTAGACACAAAGTAAAAATTATAAAGAGTGTAATATTCTTTAAAAACAATGAAGGATAAGCAACATAATTGAGGGGAAAAAAACTTAACATTCCTGAGTTTTCTCTTGCAATACTGCTATTGGTTTGGGGTGGGAAAGAAAAACAGAACTTGTGGTGATCTCTTTTTTGTCCTCGAATAGCTAATACTAACATGCAAATCCAAAAATGATTTGAATTAGATAAAATGTATAGATATGTTTCTTCTTTTAATACTTCACAGCATTGAACGTAGCTATGTGAAGCTTATCAATGATTATTCATCATTATTATTCCTTATTATTAACCAACCCTTAAAATGTAAGGACTGTGATAACTATTCTTCCATATCATATTAAATTTAGCTTTTCTATCATCTAAAATGGGAACGTTCAATCAATCAATAACTATGCAGATGTTAAATTGGATCTCATGTAAACTTAATTATTTTTAAGTAGATACTATAATTAAGCTGTGTGCATATATATAACTTTGATTTGTTAGAGCTATAAGCCTTGCTTGGATTTTTACATTATAATAGATTTGCAGCTTCTTTTGAAGTAAAATAGGACAAGATAAAATTCTAAATGAATAAAAGCATAGTTTTAGAGTTTATTCCTGTATAAGTAAAATCCTTATTTATTTTTACATAATACAATTTCAAAAGTTAACAATTGCTGAACAAGTTATTAAAATAGTTATAAAAAAAGATAATAACTGAAGACAGAAATTTTTACCATCCAAATAATTTTTTTGAATGTCAGAGGAAGTTAAAGTTTTTCATTTCTTTCATTATTGTAGTCATTAATTTTCACTTATAAGAAAAATGCTAACACAGAAAAAATCAGTTTTCTATACAAAACAATAACATAAATAAATAAATATGAATGTACTCAAAATTAAAGCATGTAATTCATAATTGGAAAGCACAGAAGCTATCCTGAGGCAGGATCCAGCTAGTCTTTGCTTGGAGCTAAAACAACACCAGGACTGTTTACAGAGACATATAATATTTAAAAACTACATGGCCCAGTTTCCATGCGTGGATACGTGCACGCACACACTGCACAATAATGTTAGCACAGTTGAATGTTTGCTTCTTCAAAAATGAATTTCAATTAGAATGCATAATTATAGAATTTCTCTAGCAATTCATTGTAACACCAACTGTGTAGCACAATAACTTTCTTCAATGCATTTGATTGTAATTATGAAGAAATTTGTTTTTATTATGCTTGTCCAATTATTTTAAATTGCATCACGCACTCAAATAACTGCAGGTATTATGGTGAATCTTACTGTTTAAAAATTATTTAAAACAATAGATACATCCTATGCATTAGGAAAATAGAACTCTCAAAATTGATTCCTAAGTGTTCAAATCTTGCATGCAACTGACTACACCTCTTCTCTGCTATTCTTTTAACGAATGTTTAAAAGATCTGAAAAATGAAATCATTACTTTAAGGTTGAAAGCAGTGGCTCTTTAGTCTGACTGCCAGAAAAAACTTGGGGAAAAAAGTGATCAGTTTTTAACTTCTGAATAGAAACCAGAAGGTGAAGATATGAAAATAAAGAGCCAAACAAAACTGATGAAGAAAACTGGTTTTAAGATAGAGGAAAAAAGTAAACTATTTGGCTAACACTATCACAAATAACTGTATGTTATTTTAAATAATTATGTTAATATGGATTTAAATTAAAAAAAACATGCTAAGATGGGAAAGACTACAATTGTTGGGGATAATTTATGGGATAATGATGAATGCTGTGCTCAGAAGGATGTTTTTGTTTTGGACAATACTGGTTTTGACAATTTTTGTACCATTAAACAATGGCAGAGATAAGTTTTGTATGGCAAGAGAAAAAAGCCATGAGTTAAATATAAAGCATTACAATATGCAAAGGAAAGAGGACGATTGGATTGGATTAACCTGGTCTGAAATTGTGTTTTGCAATTTGGTAGCTCGGTTTGGATGAAAGATTGGGTGTTGCTGAGAAATAATTTTAGAATTAAAATGACGTGCCCTGAGATCGGGCTGGAATTAATATTTGTGGTACGACAAAGTCATACAAACACAGGAAATACTAAAAATGGTTCTCAGCATAAGAAGCATTTCAGAGGTGAGTAATTATAGGCAAAGATATTTAATATCATGAGATTCTAAAATTTTATTACAGAGAATATAAAATAAAATCAAAAGAATAACTGATGACAGAAGGATTTAGTTGTCAATAGTTTTCATATTTAAAGTTATCAGAAAGATTAAAAGCATAAGAATTTATGATATTGAATAATGTACAGAATTTGACAGAATTTGAAATAGAATTGTATACAAATGATAGGCGTGCAACTGTCTACAACAATGAAACTACAATGTATAAAGATACTTCAAATTTATGTTGGGAATGTGAATAATAAGAATCATTTTTATCATGCTTGTGGGCATGTAAAAAAACTATGGCATTTTGGGTTTAAAATATAGTGATTCAGAGGATTTTTAAAATTAACACTGCTTTTTGGATAGTAGAAAATATTACACTCTTTACATATAACCACAGCAAGATTATCGTAGGCACAAAAATGGAAAGATATGAAAATATCTATAATGTAAGACTGGTCGCTATCACTAGATCAAAACTATTGATAACAGAATTTAAGAGGAAGCCATTTACAAGAGATAATTATTTCATTTTCTAAATTTATCAAATTGACCCTACCCCACTAAATCAAACAAATAGTTACTCTACAATTATTAAACTTCAAACATTCAAAGTCTTATGCTTGTGTTCCTGTAACTCAAATCATGCAGAATTCTATCAAATGTTCCATAACTAGCACCAGTGCACATACGTGCATACAGATATGTGCATGCTACTTTTTGAAATGTTAACTGATTACCTAAAATTAACTTGGTTTCATAAATGTTGATCAGGTCTCAGGTCTCAAACAATCCTTTTTTCATCTGAATATTCAAAAAGTAATAATATATAATAGTAATTCACCAAAACATTCATTTATTTCCAAATATTTGAATACTGGTATTAATCAATTGACCTACTGACTATGAGTTTCACCAATTTCAGTCCTATTGTTTATCTCTGCAGCTCCTATGTAGATCTGGGAAGACTGTTAAAATAATATTTACCCAATGTATTTATGCAATATTGTCCTGAAAAGAATTATCAAGATGAATCTTAAACATTGTGATCCCACAATTCACTGGAACACAGGAAGAACAGTTTAACTCAATGAAGCTATTTTTTCCTTCCCAAGAACTATGATTAAGAAAGCACCAGATAATTGCAAGATCATTTCCTTATAAAGTGAAACCTACTGTGATAATTTTCAATTGTGTAGTATAATTCAAGAAAATTATAAAGAAAAAAAAGCTGACCACAGATATATGTTTTAAAAATGTATGAATATAATACATTTATCAATCATTACTTTCACAATTATGGCCCAGGCTTGCTGTACATATTTAGACATTGGGTTTCCTGGGAAATGTCAATTAAGGGGTTACTGGAAATTATTAATTGGTTCCTGGGTATTAAAACAGAGACAACATTTCCAGAAAGCCATTAATTGACACCTCCCAAGAACATTCCAGTCACCAGCCAATCTTTTTCACATACTACAATCACTGCAGGACAATACCGACTTCTGAACTATTCCACTAAGAAAGCCTTTCTGAGATGCAGGCAAAAAGTCTGCATAAATCTGATCAATATCTTGATATTAATTTTGGTAACCCAGAGAACTTGACTCCTTTTTTTATATTTTTACAATTTTACATGTCTGAATAATATTTCAAAGATCAGCTCTTAGACCTAAATTGTTCTTTATGAGACCTCGAGTTAGTTAATTGTTATACGAGCCATACAAGTTGATAAATATTGTTGCCTTAAGAAAATAAACAAACAAAAATTTACATCTGGGGTAGAATTTAAGTTTTGTAAACCTTGGGTTGATATATTTCCTGAAACCCTTTCTGAAAAGTTTTAAAATGTAAGATGGAAATTATAAGTCCATAAAGAGTTATTTTATTAAATAGATTTAAATTAAATGCAATATTTATATAGCCTCATGAGTGGCAACACACATCCAACCTAGCTGATCTCAAAGCAATGTCAATCTTACTTATTAGGGCACCCTTAGTGACATCTTATTTGGGAATACCTTGTTCCATTTAACATGAATGCCTTTTACTTCCATACTTCTGTAGCTTTAGAGCATTCCTTTCCTTTTCAAAATACTCATTTTTCTTGGGTGAAATTTCCTTTTCTCCTTTCCTGCCTCTAATTTCCTTTGCTTACTACTTTTTAATCATGTTTTTGATTTGTCCAAGACAGCTTATTGTGAAAGGGAAACTGCAATGTGATGGAAACATTCTCACACACATATGCATGTATCATACATACATCATACACACATTCCTTCATTCAAATAGTTCATAGAATTTTCAAAATATATGTGTTTGCATTTTTTCAAAGTGTTAGTATCACTTTTACTTAATGAACACATTTTACATTGTTGTTTATTTTAGAACCTAACAGCAGACATAAGTCAGTCTTGTTGTTCTTGGTAAAGTGCTTCTTCAAATTCAGCATTCTTTCCAAGTGGCTAGCCATTAGCCATCTCCTTCTTCACTACTATGTAAAGCACCAGCTGTTAGAATACTAGTCAATTAAAACAGTAACATCAGAAAGAACGAAGACTCTCATTAAGTTTTCTTTTTCCATTGCACCTGTTCCCTTTATTTCAACACTTCACCTGCCCTTCTCTTCCCCCCCTTTTACCATTGATGAGGAAATGTTTTCATAGCTCTCCCTAATCAAAGTCAGGATTAATTCTTCGCTAATCTAATGCACAAAACTCCAATACTGCTTTAAGTCCTGCAGTGATGCAAAAGGAGGAGGTGGATATTTGACTTGTCATAATGAATTATCAACCCCAAGCAATCTGAACAAGGAAAATGAGTGGGAGTCCTCAGGATGCCTTCAATTTCAACGTCAGGTAAGATTTTCAGGGTTATGACTGGGAATTAAAAACCACATCAGGAGTAATTTTGGTTGTTCTTGGAAAATGTTATATATCTATACTGACTTTTGAATCTAACCTGCATAAAAGCACACCAAGTTCTTTTAATTCCTCTGAGACTTACTTGAAAAAGATGCCAGATTGAATTAGGGCTAAGAAAGTTTCCGAAGCATGATGAACTTTATAATGTACTCATAACTGCAATAAACATTTCAAAGGTGTACTATGTTATCTACTGCAGTTTGTAGATATTATGTAAGTATATTTTTTCATGAAAAGATTTTAGACTTTTTAAGCATATCTTTTTTAGAACTTTCTCATTAAGATACTATTGAATATTTTATATAATGGAACAACCAAAGTGTCTTGTGTCTCATCTTTAAATAGTAACAGTCTAGTAATTGATACATCACAGAGGACCTAAATGTTCTTCCATCTTATCTCAAAAAATATTCAGAGGACAGATCAGCAGCCAATTTAGTTGTAAAAGAAACTTCTCACATAAATATACTATACATATAAGAACCATAGCTCCCTAAACTGAGCCTATGGCCTCGTTTCTTTGCCATTTGGGGGAGGGAGAAGCAATGGAACTATTTAGTTAAATATTTCCATTAAAACAGAAATAACTATCCAGATTCTGTTTTAGGAAATAATATGAACCTTTCCAAGAATTAGCATCATGTTTTATTCCTGTGTTTGAAATGTGATTAAAGGCTTATTTTTCTGAGGAAAATAAAACTCCATCCAATTGCTTGCACATTTAATGTTTAGAGATATTTCTCTCATAAAGTCTACACCTGTCTGCTTAAAACCAAATCCCATTGCCTTCAATGGTACTTATTCCTAGGTTTGAAGCCTAGAAAGATTTAACAATATTTGTAAAGCATATCACAGCATTAAATTATTTTGTTGTATTTATGTATAATTACATCTAGTTCCAAATACAATTTTAAGCACACGTTGTAAAATCAGATCAGTAGGTGAATATGAGAAGGCAAAAGGACTTCCAATATGAATATTGTCAGCTTTTTTATTGTATTAAGTGCTTTAAAAGTCTCAACAATTCATTAAATGTTTTTCAAATAGATTTTGTTTTTCTGTTTGATTGCTTGCAACTTTATTGCAATGCTGTTATTCTATTTCCAAATATCAGCATCAAATATTTTTCTTTTACTTTAATGCCAAGCTGAAAAATACTTCTCCCTTCAATTCCCCTCTTCATTCCCAGGAATTCTAAATTCTTATATTGCCACCCTGTAAAATAATCCTATATCATATACAAGGGTTCCATCTTAATATAATTATTTACAAGTTTGACTTTATCCATCCATACAGTTTTACAAATCACAAAGTGCCCACTTTGGAAATGATCTTCATAATAATAATACTTTATTTGCGGTCACAGACCAAAACACAAGTACACAAAAGAAGAACATGGGAAAATTAAATCATGAATAATTGGTCACCAAAAACTTGACTAAGGGGAATTACAGCTCTCAAAAAAAATTTGGAAACCTGAAAAGTGATGTATGAGGAGCCATCCCCTAGAC
>AZIM01002613.1:57055-69177 GCA_000516915.1 Ophiophagus hannah
GGCGGCTTACATACTAAAAACAATAAAACAAACATAAACAACAACAACAAATTATTAACCATTTGAACACCATCGGCAATGACAAACCACCATGAGTCGATTGTGAAAAAACAGATTCACTTGCAACACCATACAACATGTGACAATACCTTTAATATTATTTAAAAACAACATATTCCTATCCCCAGCCTTTGGGAAGGATTCAACAGGTAGATAACAATGCTAAATCCAATCTAAACATCTAGCTAAACATCTAGCTGTGACCAACCATAATAAGACAGCCTTAATATCTTTGTTTAGAAGTCAATTACACTGAGAGATGGAAATAGTTGAATTTAAGTCTAGGATTTATATATTTTTATTAAAAGTATCAGAATGTCACTCTTATAGAATATTGATTTTAATACAACCTTTTTGATCTAAATCTCTCTTTCCTCCCCTTCCTCCCTCCCCTTCCCTCTGTCTCTCTCACACACAACAGAATTTCTAACTTAATTTTGTCCTGGTAGCAAATCCCAAGGGATCCAATGAGTTTCACATTTGAGTAAGCAAGCTAGGATATAAGTATGGGTTTTACTCTGATTATTATACCCTAAAGTTCTTTTTGATAATTTCAATACAAGGAATTAAATGCACACTTTTTAAATCTCTTCTATGACAATAGAGGTTTACTCTTTTATATCATCTATACCTCCATTATGCAAACAAATAGTTCAATAGAAATCAAATGCGGTTGTAATATAAATAAACTGAATCGTGCCTAGCTGAACAGCAAGAGGCTTAATTCAAAAATTCTGCCATCATCTACTCGTGCTGTTGATAAAAGCTCTGTAGTGACCCTTGCTGGTGATAAATACCAGACTCCTCACCGCAAAAGAAAAAAAAGCCCTGCATTTTTGCTATTAAACCTTTCATTCAGTAACCATTATCTCAATCAAACAAGTTATATAATTTGATGAAAAATGGTGCAATCTTGAACAAAAGGAAATCAAATTTATTGCACAGAACAAAATTTATCCAGAAGAACAATGTTTTAATTCCTACATTTTGAAAAATATTAGTAAAGATAATATTCTGTTACATTAATCATATGGATTGTTATTGAAATGGCAAACCCTTATGGACTTGTTTTGATTTCTAAAAACTTTTTCTTCTTCAAAGAAGCTTCTTACTGCTTATTTAAAGCTGGCTGGTTTCTAAAGTTTTATGTACTTTAATTCTTTAGCCCTTTATCTTAATTTCCTCCACCAGCATTTGCTTAGTTTTTCCTAAGCACAAGTACTGCACAAGCTCTTGGTTAAGCTATGATAACAGTTTTACATTTAGCTTCTTATATTTATCATGTGTTCTAAATTCAAAATGTCTCAGTCAACGGGCTGCAAGTTTATCCAATGAATCAATCATTCGTTAGAAAATATTAAGACAAACATGATTCTTAAGTAGAACTTTAACTGTTTTGAGAGTCCATTGAAGTTGGGTGGCTTATAAATTCAAATAAATAAACATTAACCTAAACTTGAAATAGGAAAAAGGAGTTGACAAAATTTTGAGTTTTATATTGATGTAACTTTTAAGAGCTATTAAATGAATCATATCTGGAAAAAATCTAGAGGCACTCTTTACTCCTTGGCCGTTTGGATTTTTGTTGTCCAGGTATGGCATGCCCAATTCTATAATAATAATAATACTATAACAGTCATTATAATGTATTCTAATTGTGTTGGAGCAACCAAAGGACCTTTTCAAAACTGTCCTGACTTAACTTTAGATTCTGCATTACAACTCTGATTATTTAGTTTTATAGCAGCTGTTTCATTCAGGCACAGCACTAATACACATGCCTGCCTAAACGCTGTTTTTTTCCCTTTTAATGTGATAGAATAATGTTAAATTTTAAGCAGATCAGAATTGGTCAAATCATTGCACCTATATATATATACTTGAACTACTTTAAGCCCCTGTAATTTGGTCTGGTTTAACAGCAGGGATTAAACAGGCATCAGCAGGGCTTAATAAGTGAGAAGATGAAGAGCTAGATAGCTATAAAACTGGAATTTTAATTATGCTGAGTCTTGGAAATGCTTCATCTATCATTCAGGTGATATTAGGTTTTGCCTTTCATTTTTTAAAAACTTCTAATCACATACTGAAAAATGTACATTATAATAAAATAAAATTCCTGAAATAAGATCCATTATAAGCCTTGCAATGACTGGCTACTACTCTAAATAATAGTAAGAGTACATGGGAGCAAGGGCATACAATTGCAATTGCTTTGCTCTCCTTATACTTGATGTATGACTTCTGCAGAAAAACTGAAGAACATTCCAGAGGATTACATTTTTTAAAAAAATGGATACATGCACAACATAAATAATACTTGTAATTATTTGTTTTGTTTGAACAAAAACAAGAGTTGAATTTTGTTAGAAGTTTTTTGAATATAGATTTAATACAAACTTATATACAAACATATATATCTGGGTTGCTCTGTGTATTCCTGATCTACTTCATTGCTACTAATTTTTAAATTACTATAAACATTAAATTATTTTTGGAGACTAATATAGCTAACTACTGAATCAATGTAGTTATATAGTTAGGACAAAGTCATATAAGGAAATATTCACACATTGTAACCAGAAGTACAAATATATTGTAAACTGAAATACTTTGCGTTACTTGTTTACCAAAGTACAGCCTGACGTAACCATGAACAGATGTATATTTCTAGTGACTTGGGAACGGTAGGGAGTGAAAATTGTATTCATAAGAAATTCTTTATGTGAGATTTGAGAGGTTAAAAGAAGTTTCCTGTCTGCGTAGTCAAAATATTATTGAAGCAATTCAGGTTGTCAGTAAAAGATTAAACCAATTTGCTGATAATCCTGTTAATGACCCAGGTCAAGTGTTAACTATTGCAGGTTATAAAACAGTTAAATTAAGGTTGCCGGTAACCAGGAGCAAATAGTATCATTATAGAAATGGATTAAGGTAAAAAAGCTACAAAGTTACAATTATTATTTATTTGGTTCATGATGCAAAAAGTGCAACTTTAAACATGTTTCCAATTAAACACATTGGGTTATCTGTATTCCAGAAAATCTAGGAGGCTCTTGAAAAGTCCATCTTGAATTGAAAAAAGAGGAAAGTTATAAGCACGTGCTTTTAGACTTAAATTTCTATTATTTTTTTTAAAATCTGTTCAAAGCTCAGCAAGGAATAAATTATATTCATTATTGAGACATTAATTTCTATAACATTTTACTGTTAATAGTTACTTGATTAACTCTTCACAACTTTTTCTCTTTATAATCAATATTTTTAAAAACAATTTGATATTGTTTAACTGCCTCTTTGATTCAATACATAATATATATCCTTAGAACAGATTTCAATTTAATTAATACTATATTAAATAGCACTGAAGAAAAATACATTTTATCATCTCTTTGCTTAATTGGAGTTTCAATGAAAGACATCATGTGCTTCTACTCCAGAATGGCTATAATATTAAATATTTTGTGTAATATGCCATATAACCACAATAAAATGTTATGGGAAACAAATGCTTTTTTAAAAAAAATACAGACACACAAACCTAAAAGTAACCAGTTAATAAAAGTATGTATAAGTTAGTATAAACTTAGTTCATACAAACAATTTGTTCTACTCTTCTGCAGAATTATAGATCAAGTCATATATAGAGCTCCAAAATATTTTTTAAGTGTTTTGGTCATTAATTCACCAGTAGATTGTATGAAGAAAAAGGATTAATCCTTGTATAGGTCCATTCAGGTCCTATTATTGCAATATGGCTAACTTTACAGGTAATTAAATACAACTACAAGTTTGGTTTTTGCATTTATAGGCATGCCTTCTTAACAAATTCAGAAAATAGTGACTCTCTTTATCAGTGCAATTTAGTTATATTATTTTATAAATAGTTCAAATATAGGGAAATGATGTCAAATAATACAGTTTAAAATATATATATTTTATTTGAATGTCTGAAAAAACATCCAGTGTGCTCAAATAGAAACACATTTTTCTATATTTTTATTGTATATTTTCCCATATTTATTCTATATCATATACTAATTTAAATTACAAAATTTTAAAACTTAATATTACTTATAATATACTTATTTCAAAGTTTGGACAATTTAAATAAATGTTCTTGCTTTACATTTAAAAATTAATGATATAGCTTACTTAGCTAGGTTATTATGATACTAAGGAATATTGTGTAGAATCTATTATTACCACCTTTCCCAAAAGTAAGAAACAAAGAAAGGGGGGAGGGAATCCAACTACATAGACTGGAGAAAGAAAACATACCGTTCAAACAGTATCATCTGTGGACGATAAATTCAATTTTCTGCCACATTCAAATAACAAAAATACCCCCACTAAATAACAGATACAACAGATACAAACCTAAGAGGTTTACATAATAACAGTTGCTATCTTAACGTGTAATATGATTTGCCTGCCAGCACACTAGATGGTTTATTGCTGTATTGTGTATTATCCTTGAGTTTTACTGATAAGACTTTCACCTAACTCCAGAATGGTGTCTCCAGAAAGAGATTTCCTATCAGCTACACACATTCTATTCATTATTTGACTACACTATAATGAATCCAATATATATATATATATATATATATATNAATTACACACACACATACACTGACTGCTTTTTTTTTAACAAAGGAGTTTTTTCTTTTAAGCTGAAATAAACTGGCTAGCTGCTTACAAAAATCATTTCTGCATTGTTCCTGAATATAAGCACTCCTCAAAGCAGAAGCAATAAACAAATAAATAAGTCTGTCTTTTCCTACTGCAAATGCAAGACAAAACAAAAACATTTAGAAATCCCTTAAACCAGCAATGATCAAGCAGGTGCAACATTTGTACAGTTACTGGATAAGAATTATCCCCACCCTTTTGGCTTGTACATTTTGTTCACACAAAGTTGAATAGTCATGTTGAAGACAGAATTTTTAATGCTGTAACTTCAATGACACATTACGGAATATGTGTGGAGTATCTTCTATTATTTTGGGGGAAACATCTATTCAATGTTCATTTTCCCCTGGAAATATAGGGACCACAGTAACAATTTCTTACTCATTTACCTATTTAAATTATAACATTCAATTTTTACAGCAAAAGAAGTGATGTCCCTTAAGTCACACCAAAGATAGGTGATTTAAAAAGAAGCAACGTTTATTACATTTAAAGTTTGTGACGCAAACTAATAAAGCAACGCTTTAAAATGCAAACATTAATTTCTATAACAAACATTTTTTTTCAAGTGGGTGGACTACTGGGCTTTTATTTCATTAATTATTTCTGTAGAATGATTCGGTGCAATTACGTCACAATGATAGGTGTAAATGAGTCACAAGCTGTGATCTCTGCAAAAGAAGTCCTTGCTCTAATAAACTCGTGGGGTATCTCCGGGTAAAACAGGTTGCTTTCCTTCCCATCGTTAGTCCAGATAAAAACCACGTCTCTAGTTACTGAATCAAAAGAAAAGGCGATACGGAATTAGCATCGTTTTTGGGAAGCACCGTCTCGTGTCTCCAAATCTACTCTTTGTTCTTCTCCCCGAATGTTTGCTTTCACCCCCACCCCCACCCCCCGCAAAATAGTTGCACGGGTAGTTTACTCTTCCTTCCCTCCTTAGAAGGCAGGCGATTGCACGGTAGGACTTCCCCGGGAAGGTTCCTCTGCGCCATCACATTTATGCTAATAATCAAACATACACGCCCTAGTTATTATAACCTGGGTCCAAGTCACTTTGCACCGGCACCCGCTTCCACGCGCGACAGTCAAGCCGCAGCTGATGTCAAACACCGCGGGGCTCGCCCGGCTCTCTCTCACCTGCATCTTCCCAAGAGGGAACTAAGGGACTCGGGACCGCCACAGCCAGCGAGCCAGCAGGCGCGCCCGAACCAACTTTGCCAATCGGCGCCCGTTCACAGCTACACCCACAAAAAAACGCCCAGCGGCTGGGCCGGGATGAACGCCGCGCCGCCTTTCATCGCNAAAAAAACGCCCAGCGGCTGGTCCGGGATGAACGCCGCGCAGCTTTTCATCGCTCTTCCGTGGCCCTCGCGGACCACCTTAAAAAAGAGCAACCAGCCGTGGGGCCAGGTTGGCAAGCGAGGCATTTAACTCCCGGCTTTCCGAAAAGCAGCGCCTCCTCGGCTTACCTTCGTTGGTTGGGTAAAGACTCAGATCTGCCAAGCAGCCGAGCGTAGATCCCAGGAGGAGGAGGACGAGGCAGAGGAAGCTGGGGAAGTGACAATCCATGCTGTGGCTGGTGCAGAGGGCAGCGCGAGCTGCATCTCTTCCCGGAGCATGCCACTGATGTGAGCGCTCTGGATGGCAGGAGAAGTTACCATGCTCCGCTCGCAGCCTGATGTCAAGTTTGACACTGGAAATGAGGAGGAGTCTCGCGGACTGCCTGGGCTGCCGGCAGCTTGCCGGCCGGCGCCTTCAAGGTCCTAGCGCCCTTCTTTCCTTCCAGCAAGCAAAGCCGCGGGCTGGCGGGGGAGGGGGCGGCAGGGAGGGGAGCCGGGGAGGCTGAGACCCANANGGAGGAGCGTTCTGCAGGAAAACGGCAAGAGGGTCTGTGCTTGGTGGGCAGCGGACTTCGCGACCAAACCCCTCCTTGTTTGGAGCGCCTTTTTGGGAGGGGTGAGAGTGCCGGCTTGGATTCTAACAGAGGCGCGGCGTTCTCAATAGCATTTGTCCCCTGCCCTCTCCGCTTTTGTTTCGGCTAAACCCAAAGTAACAGCCGTGCCGTCAGCAGAAGCGAAAAACGTGTGCGGAGGTGCAGGGTGAAGGCTGGGGGAGGAATAGGGAACACCTCAGACAAAAATCCCCGTTGAAATCTCCGAGCCCTCTTGAGATGTGCTCTAGTTTACTTAGCCTCTGCACTTGGGAGTTAACTCGGCAACTCCGTCTAGGCGGCGAACCTATGCCTTCCGACGATACGCTGACCCAAGGTTATTTAAATGGCCCTCGTCGCGGTTAACCCAATTAAACTGCGTCCCTATCGCGCCCACAGAACTAAGAACTAACCGCAGGAGATGGGTTCGCCCAACCCACCAGGCTAATTAATATACGGTTGGCTAACTAACCACTAGGTTAGATTTGTTTCAATTGGACTAAATCCCGCAAAACCCAGGAGCGGCTGCCGGGAAGGGAGTGGGAGACAGGGGTGAATCTTTCTATGGCTGGGAGGGAGGGAGGGAGGGAGAGGGGGAGAGAGAGAATAAGTGAGTGAATGAGTCAGTGAGTGAATGGGTGAATATGAATCACCTCTGGCTTTCTCTGGATGCTGAAGACAGGATAGGACCCGCAGTGCTAACTGCCTAGAACAGAAGAGGAAGGGAGAAAATGGGCACCACCAGTCCTGAAGCCTGGCTTGTCATCTCTCTGTAGTCCAGGGAGAAAAGTTCCAAGAGACTTCCCAGCTGAGAAGGAGAGAAGTGGAAGGATGGAGAGATACTTTTCTTGGATCTTTTCATCCTTTACTACTTAACAGTGAAAGAGATGAGAGGTTGATTTGTTTACTTGCTTCTGTTTGATCACTTTTCCCTTGATTTTTCTTTTGAATGGAGGTGGTGGCGGCAGTAAACTGTCTCTTTAAAACATGTGCAATTTTTTTTTTTTACTCCAGTAAAGAATAAGTTAGTGCAAGAAATATCTTTCTGGAGTGAAGTAAGATTTTGGAGAGGGAGGACATCATTTTTTGAAGAGTAGAATAAAAATCACTTTCTTCAGTTTCAGATCTTTACTGAAGCAAAGAAGAAAAAGGGAGGGAGATGGCTTTATCATAAATAAAAGTAAAAGAAAATCAATTATGCATCTGTTCTTTATTTGTCAGCTCACAGGGCACCCCAGGATATTGGCTAGCCTTTTTCTTGGGAAATGGGAATCCTTTTATTTTTACTGCTTGTGGCATCATCATACACTCTTTGTTTCTTTTGTGCATGTGTAACTAGACATTCAATCATACAGCAGTTTTCTAAAGCTGGAACTGCTCAGGAAGAATAACCAAGTTTTTAATAAAAATTCAAGTTATCTGGATTTTCTAGCACCCTATGATCTCTGGATCCCAGATGTGCAACCAGGTTTAATATATGTCTCAGAAATGGGTGGGCAGAGGTTCATCCTCTGTAATAAGTAATGTAGGGCAACTGAATCTGAAGAGCTAATATCAAGGGTCATGCTGCTAAGTAGGAACCTCAATAACCAAGTAGTAGCAGTGATGAGGACAATCATAATAAACTCTCTGGGCTATCAACACCACAGTTGTCTTTGTTCTTAATTTTGGTGAAATGCATTTTATTATTGAGGTTGACTGGCTACACATTGGATACCTATGGATTTCTCATTTTATTTACTTAATACCCAGTTGCTGCTTTGTTCTCAGGTAATTGAAGCAGACTCCATTTAATTTTCAGACTACCTATTGTATCACATCTTCCTATAGGAATTGGCCTGACCCTTCTTCATGAAAGAGAAGCACATGGATATTCCCTGCTTTCCCCACTTTCAGAAGGCTAAGTGAGTCAGTGCTTGGAAGTGATTTGCTTGTTTATTTTGGCCCTTAGGAATGACCCTTTTGGCCCTTAGGAATGACCTACTTGAACTTAGATCTGCTCCTACTCTTCCAGAAGATACCCTTCCAAAAGACTGTGTTTGTTCTAGAGGGCATTTAACTCATAATGCCTTTGTTTGTATTTTTTTTTTGCACTCTGTTATATTGCAGAAAGGAAAAACATAACTGTTCAATCAATCAATTTCTCTATTGTAGAGGTGCTATAAGTTAAGTTAAAACACACTTAGACTTTTTTTTTTCTTTTTCTTTTTTGGTCAAAGTTTGAAAACAGTTCCTTCCATTCCCAATGCATTAGAAAAGTCAAATAGGTTGTAGAACATGGAATAGCATCAAGACAGGAAGAAATTGTCAGCTGTCAGCTTCAGAATGCTTGTTTCTTCATCCCTATATTTCTTTTCTTTTTTTTACAAACATTATCAATCTTTAAAGTGCTAAAATTACTGCCCTACTGCAGTTGGGATTGAAACCAGGACTAATAGAAAGCATTAACCAGCAACTCTACCTTTGACAAGTATTTGGAAGTAAAGGTGGCACAGAAGGCAGCTATGCAGACAGTTCTTGGGGCCCATTGGGTGACCCTTATAAGACCTCTATTGCACAAGCTGCACTGGTTGCTGGTTTGTTCCGCTTGTGGTCCTTTTAAGGTATATTTGATGACCATTCAGTGGAACAGTTTCCTTCAGAAGTTGTGGTTGCTCTATCACTGGAGGTTTTTAAGAAGAAACTGGAAAACCAGTTGTCTGAAATGGTCTAGGGTGTCCTGCTTGAGCAGGGGCTTGAATTAGATGGTTTCCAAGATCCCTTCCAATCTCTGTTACTTCGATATACAATAGATCTGTGCATTCATCCTTGAAATTTAGATATGACAATTATTTCAGTGAAGGGACACTGAAGAAGATAATGTCAAAATACTTTTAGACTATGTCGAAAACTATAATCCCAGATATATTATATTTTGATCAGCATAGTTTTATTCTTTTTCCAGAATCTATTCTCACATTCAGCATAATATAATTAACACAATTTAAATAGGATGCATTTGGCATTGGTTTTGTATTTTATGATTTAAAACTGTCCTTTCCCAGTCCAAATTTGAGATTAGCGTTCCGATTAGATTGCATTTATTTGTTAAATAAACCATGACTGTCTGAGTTTGCAAACATGCTAGCCAAAATCAAATAAGCCACTTATGTGCAGTGGTGTATGATCTGACACACCAAACACCAATAACATTTAAAAATGTTATAATATGCCTGTTATACAAAAAGTAAATCCAACTAAGTATATAATATTTCTTCAGTTTTACCATATTTGAGGTGTATGAAAGGTGACCAAGTTTTTTAATTTATATATTTGTTTGTTTATAGGATTTCTAACTCTGCCTCATAATAGTGACTCTGGGTGGCATACAAAGTAAAGCAACATCATTTGCATCAGTTGGAGAAAATATTATGCTTTAGTCATGGTTTTTGTGGCATTTTTTTGAATTGTCAAACAATTACATTAAATACACATACTGAAACCGTCTATCTGCTCTTTTATTTCATAGAAGTGTAGAGTGCTAAATCAGACTGGCACAGATTAAATTTTATCTCTACCTTCATTTTGGAATGAAAACAAGGAAAAGTCAATTTATAGTAGAGAGCTCAGTTTTATGTTTGGCAATTTGAAAAAGTAAGCTCCATTGAACTGAGGGGTTCTTAGTAAACACGAGTATCTCACAGAAAATACTGACAGGCAATCCCTGCTGGACACAAAAAAGTTGGAAACAGTAACAGCAACAACAAAATGAATGCTTGCAAGTGAAGACTATGCTTTAGGATTAATGCATTTTAATGCACCTTGACAATTTACTATGCCATCTCAAGAGCTTCTATTCAGTTATCAGTAGAAAGAGTGTAAAAAAAAATCATAAATTGATGGCTTGACTGGACAGCAAAGCAATTGCTTGATTGCCTTCAAGTGACTGCCCTGTGAAATTTGTCAGTGTGCTTTCTCTTCGAAGCGTTATGGCTAGTAGCAGTGTGATAAGGGCATGTGGCACTGGGGAAAAGTCAGATGGAAAAGAAATAGTCCATCAATGAAGATTCAAAGTGGAGACTAATACAGTTGCTTTTGGCAAAAACAACCCCCCCCAAAATGGGACAGGAAAACAAAATCTTGATTCGTGTATAAGTCTTATGGTTACTCCCGTTAAGGTCAATGCTTGAACATTGCTTCTGTACACAATACTAACGCTATAGTGATTCCTTTCCTTCTTCACTAGAGCTGGCACTATGGGCCACATGCAGTGTTATATGAACTGGACTGGACCTTACATGGACAATAATATCCATTCAGAGACAGCATGTTGCACAAGAAATTCCTTTGACAACACAGTATTCAGTCTCACCTTGCTGCTCTGCAAGGATTCACTCTGTGACACTGGGCATAAAAACAAAGCTGATACAATGCTGCAACCTCCCACAAAGTACCTGCCAATAAATCACAAAACATTCTGCTCTTCCCACGCACACAGCACCCCATGCGCACCTGCAGCTTTAGCAATTTCCTGGCAAAGCTGACATACTCAACAGAAAACGAGGGTCTCTCCCTTTGACACCCTGAACAATCATAGTTTGATAACATGCAGGAATCTCAGCTCTGATACAATTGCAGCCCTAAATTGAGTTATCAAAATTCAAGCATCTGTGAGACAGAGATGCCATAGAATTTTTCAGTCTCATTCCCTTTGATAGGGAAAGCAGTTGTAACTCTCTATGCTTTGGGGACTTTGTAATTTGGAAGCTTATGATAATAATTCACACCCCAGGACACTCTTAATGGTGCCTTGGAGATGCTGTATGCAAACTAGGCAACATTACAACGTCACCTCTCCTCCACACTTTGTTGCTATTCCATTGGTGAAAAGCTTGTATTTTGCACAGCTATTTATCTTCTGGTAGTCTTTTTTTGGAATGCATGTTTTTAATATAAGTTATTAAATAACGTGTCTTCAAACCTTTGCTCTGTTTTTCTAGTCATGTAAGACTCAAATGAAGTCATTCCAAGGGCTGTGATAGAAAAGATAAATGTATTTGCCTGCTGGTATTTATCAGTACTATTCTGCACATCTGCCAGATTAGGTAAAGGGTAAGGTGGAAGGATAAGAGTTCAATTTTTTTCATGTCAGAATTTCTTATTTATATAAGTACCATATTTATCATGGAGGTTTACAGTAGGTTTACAGTGATGTAATAATAATATAAGGGTATTTAAATCTACTGTAAATTCCATCACAGCAATCTAGCTTCAATCTGGAATCTAGAAGCAACCTGAAATTAAGGAGAAACTTCCTAACAGTGAGGACAATTAACCAGTTGAACAGCTTGCCTTCAGAAATTGTGGGCGCTCCATCACTGGAGATTTTAAAGAAGAGACTGGACAGTCACTTGTCTGAGATGGTATGCTTGAACAGGGGGCTGGACTAGAAGAC
>AZIM01002613.1:103581-114041 GCA_000516915.1 Ophiophagus hannah
GCCGCACGGGTTGTGATGGGAGTATCCCATGTTATGCCCCTCCTACACGAGCTGCATTGGTTGCCGGTTGCCCTCCGGGTGAAATTCAAGGTTTTATTGTTAACATTCAAAGTCCTACGCAGCTTGGGTCTGGGGTATTTGCGGGAGCATCTCCTACCAGTATCGAATTCTGATTGCCCTGTGCATGCACACAGGCAGGGGCTCCTTGGGGTGCTGTCTGCCAGGCAGTGTCAGCTGGCGATACCCCGGGGAGGGTCTACTCTGTAGCAGCACCCACCTTGTGGAACAAACTTCCCCTGGAGCTCCGTTTGGCCCCTGATCTCCGCTCCTTCCACCACGATTTAAAAACCTGGTTATTTGAACAGGCCGGTCTGGACTGACCTTTGGGACTGTTTTAATGGGGTTTTAATTGATTGGGCTTGTCTTTGGGTTTAATATGTTTTTAATTATTTATTGTTCTGTGTTTTAGTTGTGAGCTGCCCCGAGCCCTTCGGGAGAGGGGGCAGCATACAAGNCCAAATAATAAATAAATAAATAAATTTATCCACATATATTATATGACACAGAGAAACAACACAATCTAGTTTGGATGTATACATGTACCTGGCGAGAGAAACAAATCTTATGAGTTTACCAGATGGATGGCATANNNNACAAAGCTGTTACAGAATCTGGAAGTCCTCTAGAAATACTTTGAAACCTCCTCCCAGAGGGGAGCAACAGAAACAGACTGTGAAATGGGTGTATGGGATCTCTAACAATGCTTTGAGCTCTGCACACATACAGTAGCACTTATAAGCAGTATTCTGAATAACAGGAAGCTCGCTCCCTATAATCTTCACAGTTGTCCTTACCACTCTCTGAATGGACTTTCTATCTGAGACACTGCTGCCACCAAATCAAAGAGTGATGCAGTTTGTTAAAACACTCTCAATCATGCCTCTGTAAAAAGTGGCCATGATAGAAGGAGAAAGATGTGCTCTCCTCATCTGTTGCAGGAAATGCAGACACTAGTTTGTATGCTTCACTAAGGATGTGTGGAGAGACCAGTTCAAAGTGTTAGTTATCTGCACTCCCAGATACTTAATACTGTTGACTCCCTTTCTTCTTCTTTTCCTTTCCTTCCTAGCATTGCAGGTAAGTGGCTGCTGCTGGGTGGGTGAAGGAGCAAAGGAATGCAAGAGAGACTTAGAAACTGAACATTCAAAATGAGCATCCACAGAATATTTAAAATGAGCATCACATGACTGCACAGCAGCATTGAAACAATCACAACTTTCCCAAATTTTATTCTCTCAGTAGTTATGGGTCATGGATTTTAGACAGATTCTATAAATTAGCCCAATTGAGACATGTTGGTTCAAAAATTGTTGCCCTGTGATGCACCATTTTGCCCAGTTAAAAGTTATGAAAACAAGTGTTTTAGTAGTATACAAATTCCAGGCACAATACATCTATAACTTGTAATGCAAAAATTGATTAATAGAAGAAATAGAATAGTAGTATAGAGCTTAACATATTTAGGAAATAATACTGTCTTTTTTCTTTCTTGGAAACTTTTATGTTCCAAAAAGGAAACAAAATGGAGATAATGTCTATTAGATAAACAAGTCTTTCCATAGCAAATCCATCCTCTTCATAGCAACAAATTGGCTTTCTGTAGAGATAACTTTGTGACTCACAATGACTTGACAAGAGAAACATGAAACACATAGAGGTTACAATAAAAGAATATGTTATCGCTTAATCAATTTTACTTGGGAAATTGTGTACTATCCGTGTTCAAGCCCCAATGGGATACAAAACACTCCCTTTCCTTAAGAACTAGCAATACATCCTAGATTGCCTATGTTTGTGTGTTCTAAGTTCATGAATAACTATTAAGGCCAGAAATGACAGAACCAAAATGACAAGAAGAAGAGCATGAAGAAGGAGAGCAAATCAGATCTCTACAGCATTAATTTTCAAACTTGTTGTTTCACTGAACTGAAACCAGTGAGATCAAATAGTGACTTCCTTGACATTAGCACATTAGAAAGGTGGTTTCACATTTTAGTAAATTCACAAGGATGAATTGACTATAAGGATGAATATAACCAGGAGAAGTAAATTCTTTCTTTGATAAAATAGCCATACTTGTCAGAATGAAATGCAAAAGGTCTCTCACTTTCTTGACAGTATTCCATAGGGATAAAGAAGCTGCCTCAAGGGTACTACTTTTTTTTAACTGTCACTGGTTCCTTTTTTTTAAACTGTACCCAATTAGATTGACCCAGACTCAAGAGCAAAAGCACTGGACCCTGGACAGGTAATTCTTTAGACCGCCCTATAAGGATTGGGTAGATGTAAAAACAAACATATTAAAGTGATATGTGTGTACTGCCTATATCCTATTCTATTTCTAGCTCTATACTATTACTATGATAATTACTATTACATTATACAATTCAATTACTATTCTAAAGTTTATACTATTACCTATTGGTCTACTATTACTCTTTTACAATTATCTACATGCTATGCTCTATGCTATTATTATTATGAATCAATATTTCCTTCCTTAAGCCCGTTCTCTCTTTTAAATCCCCCTTGTCTGAGATGTCTTTTTTTCCTGTTAATGGCAGCATGTAGAGTTCTTGCCCTTTCATATACTGTGCTTTGTCTAGCTAAGCTTTTATACTTTTCCCCTCTCTGTTAGACCAGCCATGCCTTCTGAAAGAAAAATGCCTTTTTTCATTTGGCTGCTGTACTCAGTTTGCTGGTGGCTGCAGAGCTCCAAAACACATATCTCCTCCACTCTCCTCCCCCTACACTTGTGTCAAGGTTGCAGATTTATTGGCAACTCTGCTGTGCTGACACCTGGGAAAAGACTCACATGGGAGGGAAGATGCCTGCAATTTTCTCAAGGAGCCTGCTCTTCCACAGTAACAGATTTTTTTACATGCAGTTTCAATTTTGCTAACATTCTTTTGTAATAACAGCCTAACTTTTTTTTTAGAATTGTCTATTACCAGGAAAAAAAGAGAGTATATAACCAACTATTTCATAGAATCATATGGTTGGAAGGGACCTTGGAGATCATCTAGTCCAATCTTTATCCATGCAAGAATTTTCATATGTTTTCAGAAAAATTGCTGTCTGATGTTTGCTTGAAAGCTTCTAGTGAAGAAGAACCCATGTCTCCAAGAGACAGGCTGTTCCACTTTCTAATAGCTCTCATGATCAAGAAATTCCTTCTTGAGTATGGGCTCTCCTTTTGTAATACTTCCACCCATTGGTTCTTGCCCAATTCTTGAGAAATATGTAGAATAAATTTATACTCTTTCTCCTGAGCCTTCAGATATTGGAAAACATTTAGTGGTGATAATTACAATATAAATCTGAAGATTGTAAATGGTCAGCTACTACAGCTGATGTCCTACCAATTAATGAATAATCAAAATCTGATTAAGAACCTTTGAGATATCTGTGTTTAGAAGGAAATAATGAGCCTTTTCATATTATGTCTGTGGGTGTACAACTGTACATGTGTACTATACTGTATATTTTATTCTATTTATTCATTAAACTTCTGGCCACCCATCTCACTGTCCATAGTAAATCTGGTTGGATTACAACAGCATAAAATGATAAATATAAAAGAATTAAAACTAACAATTAAGTAAAGGTGCTAAACCCAAGAGCACAGATGGTACTGTGGTGGGTTTGTCTCTTAATCAACAACCTCCAGCATAGCTTTTCTCAGCAGAGCCCAAAGACAACTGATAGATCCAGATTTTAACACCCTTCTGAAGATCAGAAAAATGGAGGTGGGTCTGACCACCAGAGGCAGGATGTTACACATGGCAGGGGCCACAACAGAGAAGGTTCTCTCCTTAACCCTGCTAGCTGAAATTCCTTGGCTGATAGGGTCTAAAAGAAGGCCTCTTCTGATAGAATGAATTGAGTTGGCCACTGGGGCAAGGTGGTTCCTCAGCTAACCTGGTCCCTTGCCATGAACAGCTTTAAAGATGATATCCAACACCTTGAATTAGACCCAGAAGCAAACTGGCATTCTATGCAGTTTATGTAACAGCATTGCTACATACACCACCCTAGAGACCTCTGGAATTATCTACACTGCTCCATTCTGTACCTGTGTAGCTTCTGGATACTCTTCAAGGGTATCCCAATGTGTGTATATCAACCTAGTTTGGAAAAGTTCAGGATTTTAAGGAATGAAACATATGCATGGCTATAACATTGACTGTGGCCCCATAGCCTACTGCAAAACAATTTAAAAAACAGGTATTTTGGCTCATTGTCTCTAGGGATAGTCTTGGATCTGCTAATTGAGGACTAGTGGGAAGGAGATTACATCCAAGTTATAAGGCTTCTCACTTCTGGCCTAGGTGGTTAGTAACCAAATGCAGGCTGGAGTCCCTGCAGCTCAGAGCTTTCCAGTGGCACATTATTAAATCATCATTGTCATTATCATCATCATCAGAAAACTCAATTTTATATTATGTTCAATTATATGTTTTTCAGTAGGTAACTTTGGACCAATCACTATCTTGCAACTAAATCTATCATATATGGTAATTGCTGTGGGATAATGAAATATGAATTGCCATATACCACTGGAGAAAAGATAGGATTTACATGTAATAAAGAAAATAAATAAATCTAAGGCCAGAATTAGTGGTTAGATTCTGTTCTGTGCTTCATTATTCTTTCAATATCTTCTGCTTATGAATGGCATTAGAAAGACTTTTACATCTGGTATTTTTTTTCTCTTAAACTGAATAGATTGCTTCAGAATTTATCATTTCTCAAGTGGTAATTAGAAAGGGGACATAATTATGTACATACCCTGATATTTTTATTTTTCAATATTTTTCTTTTTGATGTAGTGGGACAGCTAAAAAAAGCTTTGTCTTTGGCAACCAACAAGCTGAATTTCAAAATATTTTAATAATCTTATTAATAAAACCTCACTAAAACTTCTACATACATTTTTCTCACCTCCATTACCCAAAGAAATCTTATTACTAAGATGTAAAATATGTTGATGACTTTTGTGTGACAAGCATGGCAAAATGCTTAATTTACAACATTAAGAATATGTATGTTAAGCAATTTGGGTTTTAGATGCCTAAAGGCAAAACAAAAGAGAACTTGTAATGTAAATAGCTTTTTTTAATATCTAAAAAGACAGGTGAGCGTACAAAATTCAAAATGTATCCCTGCATAGTTCAATTTAACATTACATAGCTTTAGTTTTGTTCAAAGGCCAGGAAGGGTGAGGAAGAAAGGACCATTAAAATCCCATTCCTGTGTTATGATTTTGAATAGGCATGGTGCATTGCCTCACAAATCACCTTTTAATTTCCTTTGCAAAGAAGCAGGAACGAATAGCAAATTCATCTGGCTTCCCCTTACTGGTTATCTTATTGTCCACTCACTATGTGCTTGGCCTGACTCAGAAGCATTACTCCAATAATTGGAAGAGTAGCTACAAACTCTCTTTTGATGTGAAACGGATAGCTTATCTGCATCTTCATCTTGACCCATCTTCAAGCAGTTAAGCTGGAGATAGTGCTAAGATGTTATGTATGCAGATCTACATGGTTATGTCAAGGTGATATTTCTGACTGGCACCATCCTTGCAGTGAAGTCATCCCCAAGATTCTGTGCCAACCCTTATATTAATTTTGTTCTTCATTAATTCAACAGTTTACAATTTGAAAGCAGCTGTACTTTAAGAATAGAGGCAGAGAATGACTCACACTTTAGAGATTTCCTCCTTTTGATTCACAGAGGAGATTCTTATTAGGTGATGTTAGAAAATGGCCCAGTGAATTCCAGCCTTATATGGTAATTTATAGATTAAACAGAAGTTACCATTGTTTCAATTTTTTTAAAAAAAGGAAAAGTACATACAACCTTAATATGGAAAGATAGAGGATATTTAGAATTAATATTTCAATGCCTAGTTCAGTCAGGATTTTGCCCTTTAAAGAGTTATGGAATACATAAATATGTGTAACTTATCCTGTCATTTGAATTCAGGGATGGTGAAGAGATCCTTTTAGAATTCTGTATATTTGTATATTTTGTATATTTGTAAATCCTTAAGCAGTTAGAAATCTCTGATCCTTGCTCATATGAAATTTCTAGATCCTTGCTCATATGTTTGTTACAGATTGTTATTGCTCAGTTTCCAGAACTGTTCTAGAATTCACTCATTTATTGCATTTATCCCCTGTTATAGTTGGTATGTTTTTTGGCTGGTATGCCATGTAAGGCCATCAGCTTGGGCTGCAAAACTCTTTATAGATAGTCCTCGACTTACAAGATTCATTTAGTGATCTCTCAAAGTTATAATGGCACTGAAAAAAGTTTATGACTGTTTTCACACTTACAACTATTGCAGCATCCTCATGGTCATATGATCAAAATCCAGATGCTTGGCAACTCACTCATATTTATGACAGTTGCACTGTTCCAGGGTCATGTGATCACCTTTTGTAACAAGTAAAGTCAATGGAAAGCCAGATTCACTTAACAACCATATTACTCAGTTAAAAGTCATAACATTCAAACTTCACTTGACAAATGTTTCACTTTGCAATAGATATTTTGGGCTCAGCTGTGGTCATAAGCCTAGGACTCCTGTAATGATCACTAGATAGCCCCAAAGAAACTCTAAGCCACCAATTCATTGCTGCCTTTTAGTGGTCAGACAGATTTTTGCAGCTAAGTTCTGAAGTGTCTACAATGTTTGAAAAATAGTTACAAACAAATTTAACAACTTCTTTGCAAAAAGCCATCCTTAATTATATATTACAAAAAACTGCTTCTCTCTGTAGGCAGCCTGTCTCCTCTAAGGAGTACTAATAGTTACTAATTTGCTGACAAAACAGAAGGCTGTTTTTCTATCATGTTTGTTTTTGATTTGCTCTTTGTTTTATTGCAAATTTCCTTGGATTTTAGCCATAAATAACACAAAATTTACATCAATGCATTCCCACCCGCTATACCTGTTTCTTTGCCAGAGAATTCAAGCATTGTCTGAATAGTAATAGCAAATTTATGGACAATGACTAATAGTACAGCTTGGCTAATTAATGTCAGCCACTCTGGGCCATTGAGACAATCCTACCTAATTGTGCTAAGCAACATGGTCGCTTCTAACAGAACAGTGATGCACAAGGGACTGAGATGCAGTTAAAGTGAACTAGATTTGTTGCTGCTTGCAGCGTATATGATTCTTACAAAGCCAGTTGGTCACGGTGGGCTTTGTGCCTCTAGTTGCCTAAAGCTTGATATTAGTGTTGAATTACAAGTTTATGTAATGATAATATGTATAGTGTAGACTTGTATACCCTATAACGAAAATAAGTATTGTTTTCTTGAAATGGTAAATTCTGTTAGAACTTCATTAGGTCAGAGTCTATCTGTCAAAATTACAAAGGGCTGTAGTCTTTGCATACCTATATAAGAGGGAGGGAGGGAAGGAAGGTGGGAGGGAGAAGAAGGAGGAGGAGAGGGAAAATTTAGTGACAACCAAATGAAAGAGTACTAGCTTCCTTGAAAATTCCCTACCTATTTAATAACTAGTGCCTGATTAGACTGAAGTATTTAAGAAGCTAGTAAAAATGTTAAAAAGTCACAGAGCACACTTCACATACTGTTTTACTGTACCTTCCCCAACATTACGCTTGCATTAATATTTTGGAGTAGCCGTATTCCAATTCAACAATGATGTCCAGACAACATATGCATGCATTTGCACTGAGGCTAGTTTTGTACAACTGTCAGTGCAAGGATCTAATTAAGGCAGATATCCATAGTGTAAATATAAACCCTGCTTAAAATAGTTCATATTCCAATCATTATGAAACCCTGGCCTACTAACTATAAGCTTTATCTGTTTTCCTGGCCTGGTCACTATTAATGTTGGTGATGAGATTTACGTGTTTTCCTGGCCTGGTCACTATTAAGGTTGGGAACTCATTTGTCTCAAAAAGTACAGACTGGTTTGTTTGTTTGTTTGTTTTATTAAGAAGAGGTCCTATCCACTCCTAGTATTATTTCTTCAGGATTGCCCTTTTCCAGGAATTCAAAATCTTTATAAGACTACATAGCTTGTTGAGGTACCCAGCTTTTCCAGCTTATGGGAACAAATGGCATGTTGAGATATGCTGTGGGACTTTCACAAAGTGGTTGTCATGGTGTTTCCAGCTGGTCACAAAGCATCCAATTACATTATGGTAAATTGTGGAGGCTGTTCCCTGCCTCTGCTTTTGCCCCCCTTCCCCCTACTATCCTCCCTGTTACTTGCAGCATCCATTGTGGCATTCTAATAAATAGAGATGATGCTAGAGGCTCTCATTTCTCATTTAATTATTCTTTACGTAAAAAAAAATCTCAACATTGGGCAAAGAACCCAGCAGATACCAAGAGAAGTATCCATGATCAGGTTTGTGTTCAGACACTGCACTATTTTATTTCTAAATTTATCCCTGACCATATTTAGTGTATATAAATGTATATAAATAGGAATCTTAATTAATGTATTGGCATGTTTGCATGTTGGAGAGTACCTAGCTTATTTAGGATAATTTTTTCATACAAATCAGCTGTTTACAATAATGCATATAACTCCTTTACATATGTGCTACACAACTGAATGGGAAGAAATAAGAAGAATATAACTATGTCTTTCTTTACATATATGTAATACATGAAGCATATGAATCTTTGCTTGCTATTTAATTACTACGGGGCTACTTTTTTCCCCAATTCCCACAATGTATTTATCAGAGCCTGATCATATTTGTTTACAGTTGTTTTTGTTTATTGTTTATCCTGCTCTGTATTTCACATCTATGCCAAATAAACCCAACCAACCTTTTCTCCCTTCCTCTCCAATTTCACATTCTAGTTTCTTGCAACACTAGCTTTGCAAAATCGATTATTATTTGGTCTAAGCTGATTCTGAGACCAATGAAGTGGAAACAAAGTAGAAGCACAGAATTTCCTATTTTGGATAAGGGAAAGAGAGTGTCTCCCATGTTCTAAAGGAACTTTTCATTTATAGAACTGGAAGTTTAATAATATTTGTAGAATGGTATTGTCTTGCATTGGTCTATAAATAGCACATACATGTATGAGATTGAGTGAATTCTACAGTATTTACTAGTTTGGGAAAAATGTTTAAGTGGGTGTATGAAATGAGTTTTCATCAAGCAGAGAATAAAGCTATTTCTGAGAAAATATATTTTGTAATTTTTTGTTCAATTTGTCTGTTACATAGAAAACAAGATAATGACAAATTTTCTTGCAGCTATACAACTACCTTGTGCTCAAGCACAGAAATGAACTTGGATGGCTTGGGAATTCTACACACATTCTGTCTATGTAACCCAGAGTGCCTGCTACTCCCCTTTGTAAATGCAAATGTGCCTGTGACCTCACCAAAGCACAGTTAATAGGCTAGACATGTAGATTTACTATCAGACCTCAACTTTTCTCAAAGGAGCAGAAGATAAAATGATGTACATATTTGTGATGTGTATATGAGAAAAAAAACTTCTGAAATTTCAGGTGTTAGCTAGCGATTTTCTTATCAGTCAGATTATATTATTATTTGTTATAGATTAAAAAACAAGAAATATCTGCTTCACTTGCAGCTTTAAAAACAGTGGTATCAATATCTTAAAAAGTAAACTAGAGATGGCACCTGTTTTAGTAAGATGTTCTAATATCTTTTTTCCCCCAAATGAACTAGCTACTATAATTGGAAAGAAGTTACATGTAAGAGAGCTACATGACCAAGATTAAATAACCATAAAGCACATTCAACCCAGAATTTAGACGCATCATAAAAGTAACAGATTAAATTACTCTGTGTCAATTTGAAGCACAACCATGTAAACCATAACCAAATTATCAATCACTGTAAATTAAAAGCCCAAGCAACAATGCTCATTAATTTTTACCTGGTTCCAAAAAGGGAAAGATAGGTTCCCCCCCAAAAAGTTAATTACACTGTAAAGTTCTCTTTGATAGGTACCCACTTAAATTTAATGGTCCAGATTTGGGGCAAGATCAATAAAGTAATAGGTTGTCTTTCAGATATCTTTGGTCCAGATTACTTAAATTACAGATCTGAGGAGAACCAGGGGGAAGTGTCCATGAATATTCTTATCATTTCCTTTTACCTTTCAGAAGCCAGAAGTGAGACATTAAAACTTGGTTGATCTTTGAAACTTATTATTCATCCCCACTTCCTACCCTAAGCCTTCTACCAGCTGACCAAATGATAAATTGGCAAAATAGATATTTTCATCACTGCTTTCCTCTACTTTAATACTTTAATACTTTTTAATACTTTTCTCTTTTTTATTTTTTTATTCATATAACATGTAAACATTTAATTTCAATCAAACAAACAGTGTGTTGTCTGGGTACAA
>AZIM01002613.1:116392-127048 GCA_000516915.1 Ophiophagus hannah
ATAGATAGATAGATAGATAGATGATAAGTAAATAAAATGTACCTGGAAATAGACGATAGGTGAACAAAAATGTCAAATCAATATAAAAATGTGGCTGAATGTGTAATCAATAACATTAAATTTATATACCATCTTTGGGCAGTTTATAATTGTTAAATATTTACAAAACAGAGAGTAATACAGCAAACATGAAAACAGATTTTGCTTGCAAGACTAGGCTACATAGAAAAACCATGTTATTCACCATTTATTTAGAAACCATTCAAAGTTACAATGGCACTGAAAAATTTTTATTTTTAACCAGTACTGGCACTTAAAACCATCACAGCATCCTTGCAATCACATGATCAGAATTTGGGAATTTGGAAACTGGCATGTATTGATGATGGTTGCAGCATCCTTGGGTTGTGTGGTCATCATTTATGACCTTCCCAAGCAGCTTCTGACAAACAAAGTCAATTGGGGAAGTAGGTTCACTTAATGATCACAGCATTCTCTTAATAACTGCAGTACCAATCATGACAAAAAGGTCATAAAATTGGACACAATCCACTTAATAGCCACCTTGCTTAACCACAGAAATTCTGATCCCAGTTGTGTTCATAAGTTGAGGACTACCTGTACTGATTTGGTTGCCCCATTAATCTCTCTGTGATTAACTTTAAAGTCCTGAAATTATAAGTAGTTACTGAATGATGATGAGTGTTTATGGGCCGCTCATAAAACATGAATCAGATGGAACTATGCATGTTTTAATTTGTTTTAATATTTTACCAATTTGTATCAACATGTATATGTCTCAGTGGTTTTCAGGTAGCTCATATGTTAAACCTGGAATTATAAAATCGTATTTCATTTCCAGTCAATTATCTGGAAGCTGCATTCGGCATTAACTGCAACTTCTAAACTGTTTTCAGGAATTCTTTGTGAGTGCATTGCAGTTTCAGTAGAGAGATTATTGGGGCATGACAGAAGCCTGTCCCAATACAGGAACCATTATTGTACTTGGAGTTCTATTCAAAGTTGGGGATTTTTGCATCGTTAATTTAGTCAAATTTATGATGTTCTATAAATAGAATATCTCGTAAGGCTATTTCTAGCAAACACTATATTTGAAACTTTCAGGGTTGGTTTGTTGTGAAAAATTAACATGTCCAGATAGTTGACACTTTTTGCCAAATGTACACATTTTCTGGGGAATAGCCATTTTTCACTGTTGACCTGCTCTAGTCAGATCTATCTCTGCCATTAATAAATTATTGTAACTCCTGAAGGAAATTATTTAGCCATCCTAGATGTATTCTCCAATCGTGTATACAGATATGTATAAAGAAACAGCTCATTTCTCTAAAACTATCAACAAAAGCAAAACAAAATTTCCATGAAATATTATTTTCACCTTTATTTTCATATTCTCTTTACATTTCTATGCCTTTTCTGGTGGTTGAAAATCCTAAGAGCAGCATTTTAAAGTCTCCACAATGATTCCAGTTTGGCATCGTTGAAAATTTTAAATGATAGTTTGTAAAGATTTTCTCTTTGTTTTGTCTGCCACAATGTAACAGTCGTCCGTCCCCCCCCCCATTTTCCAGGATTATTTTACATAAGCAATAGCCTTCTAGAGCAGACCCTTGGCTGTTTATTGCAATAGTCTGTCTTCATAGTGGTCAATCAATTGGGTTAAAAAAAACCCACTAGACCTGCAGCAGATGGCCTTCAGAGGCACCTAAACTGCTATTAAAGTTAATAAACATTATGAATGAAGGCAAATTTATGTGTTGCAGGATAATGTCGCAGGATCCAGTCTGGGTCAGTCACCATAACCAGAGATTTAATCTTCTGAGCTTTCAACTTGTGCTGGAGCCCATCCTCAGCGAAACTTCTCTGTCACCAGAATGTGTCATTGCTTTTCAAATTGATCCAATTTTTTTTGAAGCAAGTTAAGATCATAGACAGCACCACATTCTTCTGATTTCTGAATGGAGCAAACTTAGAAACCAAATATGTTAAAGGAAAAATTATTTTTATGATAAGATTCTATTAACAGAATCTGGAAAATCTTAATGCCCCCCCCCCATTTTCTTCATGACAATTAGGGAATGTCGTGTTTGAGACTCAAATTACATTTCTGAGCTGGACACAGATTTCTTTTATCTGACAGTTATCTTGCTTGCCTTTCTTCCTATTCCTCAAGATAATTTCTTATGCCAATAAAATCTTTAAAATCAGATATAATTATTTAACACATATATTGACTAATACATAATGCCACAACCAAGTCTATTGACTTATCAATATATGAAACTACCTTATACACAGTCAGACTACTGATATTGCTCACCTTTTCTATTGTCTATGAACATTGTCAATTATCCAGGTCATGGTTGTCCCAAATGTACTTTTTCTAAAAGGCAACTGCATTTTCTTGGGGTTTTTTTCTTTGAAAATGTTTTACTTCTCATCCAAGAAGCTTTTTCAGTTTAGAAATGAAGAAATTGCTTGAATGAGAAGTTAATCATTTTCAAAGAAAAAAAATTCAAAGAAGTCCAGTTATCTTTTGGAAAATGGATCTTTTCTATTCTGATTGTGATATATGTTTGCTGTAAATAATAAAACATGATGCATTCAGAAATTATCAGATTGTGAAGAATTATGCTAAATTTATGGCCACACTCTGATTGGATGAATCAATAGTCTAAAGTCGTCTTTAACTCTCTTAAATTGTCCTTGAATGATTTTTTCAATTTTTAAAAAAGTGTGTGTCCTATCCATCTCAATCTTATTTAGAATGAAAAAGTTATCATTGCCGTTGTTTAACATTTTCCTCTTGAATATTACATATATTTCACTGGTAGCAGTTTAAGCTTGTCTTTTGAAAACATTTCTTGATCATTTTTTTTTGACAAATTATCTGTCTGGTAGACAGAGTGATATAAGTGACTTTTTCAAGCTAAAAATAGCTGTCATTGTCTTGTAAGTCCCAGTTTCTCACTGCAGCTAAACATAGGTCAGAACCTAAACTGTTTGGATGATATCTTGCGTAGAAAACCAGTGAGGTCTTGATCGATTTTTATTTGGTGGCTGGACAGAAGACACAGCAGTTTTCCTATAACTGCTCCCAAATGATTGATTCAGGCAACATTTTTCACCAGATCTCTATGTGCTAATTCAATTTGATGTGCATGTCAACCATGGAATATACCACAGGGAGCCCTCTTTCAACAGTATACAAAATACAGGCTTTTTTCATTCAATCATGTTTGTGATACAGATCAAATGTGTTCTTCTGTGAAGCCTCTCCTGTTGCCTCTGTCTTTAAATGCATTTCAGAACAAAATGATAGCTTTCCTGGGGCTACTTTTGTTGTTTTCTGAAAAGTCAGGAAAACAAGTGTCAGCATATCCATTGCTTCCAATTCAGCCCAACAATGCAGCTAGAAGGATAAATTATCAAAGGGAGAAAGTGTTTTATCCACAAGCACAACTCAGCAATGATAATGATGTTTGGGAAAGCCTGTAGGGCTACTCAGTAATGTTATTATAACTTTGAATATTACAAGTTCAGGCGGTAGTAGAATTCAGAGTTAAACCTTGAATATTCAAATAATTTCAAGTGGTTCATAACAAGATTTGATGTAGCCAAACCTAACAGTGATTTTATGTAAAAATATTCTAGCAAAAAATCTTTTTGATCTCTTTTTATGCCTTGGCTATCTAGGATATACAGTTTTCAATTCAGCAAAGGCCTATACTTAGTATGAGAAAGCAAATAAGATTTCTTGGGTTAATTATTGTAGGGATACAAAAATTAGAAAATTCTAGTAATACTTTTTCAGACTAATAATCTTTATTAAAGACACAGGATTTTGTGAGGTACAGCATGTGTAAACATTTGTAAAATTTAAAAAGAGATGGAACAGTGTGGATAGAAAAGAAGGGAAAGACAAAGTAGTGATAGAAATGCAGATGAATGTGAGACATGAACTAGTAACATTAATGGGTTGATCCCTTAGTATTTCATAAGATTTTCTGTGATGTCTAAAGGATTTTTATGAGTGTAAACTCAGCAACCTTTTGCTCCATTGTGCTGTTAACCCCCCCAAAAAGTAGTAACTTTGAAAGTTGTAATGAAGTGTCCAGCAAGACTAAATTAAGTCATTCTAACATTACTTGTCTTTGTGTTGAATCTTGATGTCAAATTTGAGTAATTCTTTTGCAAAATGTTTAACCTGTTTGCCATACATAGAATCCAGAATATTGCTGGTAAATTAGAGCATTTATCATGTTGTCAGCCCTTCAAGGTACATCAGAGATTAGGGTACTAGAGTTATGAATGTTAATACCATTCCATTATAACATTACAGTAACTTAATCAAGCAATTCTGAATATGCTTTTCAATTCCCTCCCTTTATCTTAATGAGAACTGGGAGGGTGGTATCATATCTGATATGCTTATTCAAATTACATTTCTGCCCTCACACAGATTTCTTTTACTGACCATTGCCTGTTTGTGGCTCTTCATCCTGTTCCTCAAGGTTATTTTTACTGTCCATCACATATATTAGATGAAGATCATGTGAAGATACCTCTGATCTTGTGTTTGAAATCATTGAGGTCTGTCATACTGCTGTTGGTACAAATGTGTGGAAAAATAAACATATGATTCATTACAGGATCTGGTTCTCATGTTAGTGCTTTTGTTCTCTTATGAAAAATTGCTTTAGCTTGGGTCTTATCTGTATGCATGTATGCATTTAAGTGACCTGATCTGTAAACTGTAAATGACAACTAGTCATCCTCTGTTGTTCTGCATATAGTCTGTTCTTTATGACATCTTCTCTGGAAATTGATCAGGCTCTATTGATTTGTTTATTTATCTCATTGGGTAGGTGATTCAGTCTCCTGTATGTCTGGCTTAATTCCATCAGTTCAGCATCGCTGTCAAATGACTCAGAGAAATGTGGTTTCACAGTACTATAGAAATACATTTATGGTGTGTTTGGGATGAAAAGTTGAAACAAATAGATATGCATGGCAATCTACAAGTTTTTAATATAATGTGGTGTTATTATGTTTATGTGTAGTCCATCAGTCTCAGATGGCACAGTTGTTTTTGAGGTGTTGATACTGTCTCATTCTGTCCTATTTATAATATTGCATAAGGAAAAATTGCTAATTTATAAAAATATTTATGCTACTTTTCTTTTTGGCCTAGAAAATATGATAAATGATCTTTTAAATAAAATGTGTGTGTGTGTGTGTGTGTGTGTGTGTGTGTGTGTGTATTTCTCAGGCTATGTGTATCTGTGCCCCTTTTCATTTTATCCATTTCAGCTATAACTTATGTATACATTGTGTATGTGTGTTGGTGTACCCCTTCAAGTCAGTGTTAATTTGTGATATTGACTCATAATGTTTACTTGAATGTTTTCCTACAATTTTGTTTGCAAGTAGTTTGTCATTGCCTGATTCCTAGAGCGAAGAGACAGTGACTGACCCAAAGTCATCCAGCTATCTTTATGCCTAAGGCATGACTAGAACTCACAGTCCCAGTTTCTAGCCCAATGCCTTAACAACTATATATGTATAATTTCAATATAATGGATATAGCTGTTTTACATTTTACAGTCTATATCAATCCTCTTGCTGAATCCAGGTTATATTCTGCCACACCTAGACTGCAGATGACACAGAAAAGAATACAATATGCCTTATTTTAACAACTGTTTGCTTATCTGGAAGAATAGGGCAGAGAGTTAAAGTTTTATTTTAAAAAATGAATTTTGCAGATGTTCCAAATTGACTGAAAATATCTATTACCCCAAAGTTAGAAAAACAAAACTGGATCTTGATGTGAGCACTAGATAGAAAAATAGCATCATAAATTTCAACAGAGGTAAATCTACATTTCGCTATTTTGTATGGAAAAAAAGGATACATAAAACAGCATTGTGATGTGGTGACCAGGCCAATGTAAATATCTAATGCTAATTTTATATTAAAGCAATAAAAATTAGATTTTTTTTTTTAAAAAGTATAAGTACCACCCACTTTAGAAAGCATATTTGTTTCGAGCAGTAACCCTTAAGAATGATATTAAGAAACTACCAGTAGAATGTATCTTGAGGAGAGCTGCAAGATGGAAGAAAGAAAAACAAGTCATGTAAAAGGATGCATATTTATACTAAAAAATACATAGTAAGAGATGATGTAATTATCCTGTTCATCATATCAAAATAATTATTACATTAATTGGTATATATCAATTATTAATTGTTACAAATGGTAGATTCAGAGGATACGATCTAAATAATTAAAATCAATAGTACCAGAAAAAATATATTTAAATTTTACTTCCTAGCTACAAAATATTTCACAGGATATAGTAGATTCCTTCATTAGAAACTAAGCAGTTTATAGGATCTTCTGTTAGAAGTGCTATAGCACCCAATACCTGAATGGGCTGGTAATTTGAGGTCATAACTATAAAATTTGTGTCATATTTCTAAGGATCAAAAAATTATTATCCATTTCAGTACTGGGTATTTGTTGTCTTGGATAAATGTCAAACATTTATGTTTGAAACAAGTGTTTATAAATGAGTAAAATGAGAAATTTATTAGATTGCCACGCACCATGTTCATGTATATTGATACGATATATTTTAGGACATATTTAAATATCCTACAACATATTGAAATAGCCATCAAATTATTACCAAGCATAGATAAAAATTAGTAGTTAGATTACAAGCAGGTTTGTGACAAATGTAGTTACAGGCAGTAAATAATGATATCTTACCTACTTCTGCAGACTCTTCTTATGTAGACTCAATCAAAAAAACAATTTATTGGGATTATACAAATTAGAAAGGGTAAAATTCAGAATGGTATAATAGATTGGGAAATAGTCCTGTTTACTTTTAAAGAAATAATTTCATATATGTAGTGTACCATATACAACCAACTACATTAGCCAGTCCCAATTTGGCATCCTCCAGAAATATTGAAACTACAACTCTCACAATTCACAGGTTGAATTTGGAATTGTTCTACTGGGAAATTGTACTATATCAATGGTTGTTATAGCTACTTGAATGTGTACTTGCTATTTTAGCTGCTCTTCTGAGTTTGATTTACTTCTGAATGAATTATACTTAGTTCAAAAAGTACAGCAAAAATTACTACCATTGTGATTGTCAAATATATGTATTTATAAGTTAATACATGTATTTAAAAATTTCATAATCATTATCACAACTTGCCACTGTCTTTATTATAAGAAAAATGTAAAAATTGTTTTACAGACTGCCTTTTAATTCCCTCCTCAAACTTCAGAGAGAATCTTATTTATATATACCTCATTCAACTTGAACTACCCTGTCCAATTCTTGTTTGCCTTGGAGGCTCAAATTCACCATCATTTCCTAAGCTTAGTTTTTAATAAAGTTAAGAAAATAAATAAACTATATCCTTATATCATAAGTACACCATTATATATACTGAGTCTTAATAAAATATTCATCTGTATCATGGCTACCTTGTGGCATTTCCAAAGTCAACTTGTTCATTACTATGGAAATTTGGAAGTTGGATGCAATAGTTTTTTGTTCTGATTGATCAATAATATTCTATACTATAAATGTTCCTACCTTCTACCATTTTACCTGAACTCTTGGACTGTCCGTATTTGTGGCAGAAGCACCTACATAGCTAAGATTCTGGATTCAAAGGATTTACCAGTGACAACACTGTTGCCCAGGCACTGTTGCCCAGGGAACAACCAAGAAGTAATGCAATCTTCAGGGAGGCTCCTTTTCTGTTCCCAAAACTTGGACTAAAATATTAAGGTAGATCAGAAGATGACTTAGAAAAGAGAACATAAAAGAAATGCCATCATTCAGAATGGGATAAGGAAAGTATAGAATAAGTTAGTCATGAAATAAAATCAAAACCAGAATGCAACTGACACTTCGTCAGAAATGGGTATTAGATAAATAATTCCAGTAATGTCAATCTGAAAAGCATTTTAAGTGATTAGAAGTGGGCAAACCATTTGTTACAAATAGCATTCATTGCCAGTGTTGGCAGTTTTCCAGGTAATAATTATCATCAATGCCCTTCATTTGGTCAGCTGTGTAGATTGCTAAATAATTAAGTAAACTAATGACAATTTCCTCTACAATCTCTCTAATATGTGTTGTAAAGTCCTTTTGTGGGACCTCTAAAATTATTATATATATATATTTATTTATTTTACCAAATTTAGACATCACCCATCTCACATAGTAAATGTATGCATATGTATGTGCATATATACAGTCCGTGTCTGTCTATTGTATTTGCATCTGCTGTAGTTTTGAGATAGTTTAAAAGTCCTTGGAAAAAGAGAGATAAATAACTACAGATATCTGCTTCTCTTTTATTTCCTCACTTGGTCAGAACTACCAATTCCTTTCTAGGAAGAGGAGGAGGAGGAGGCGGCTAGGTAGATATGTTTGTTCATTATTCTGTGAAAAGCATCTTGACGTGTGTCTTTCAGTGTATGAGCTTTATTTGTTATTCAGTATGTGAGCTTTGTTTGTTATTAAGACTATGTGTCAGCCCTTTGAAGTACTTAAGACCAGGAAACCAAAATCATGAATATTAATACTGTCTTTACTATAAGGCTACTGTAAGAATCTTGCAAATCTGAATATGCTTCTTCTCTCCTGGGTTTTATGTGACAGAAAACTAGGGAAGATGAAATCTGATATGCTTTCTTTTTCTCTTTTTTTAAAGCTTTTATTGAAGAATTTTACAAGACTAAAAATAATACCAATGAAAATCAGAAATAAAGAGAAGAAACATAAAGTGAAGAAAAATAAAGAAATTAAAAAATAACAGAGAAAAAGAAAGGATGGTGGGAAAGGATATTTAAAAAAGCAACTCCTGATCTTTTTTGCAACAAGTACTATTAATTAATAGTTTCCTGCCCTCTATGTGGTTGGAATTTCAGATGCTTTCTTAATTTACATTCCTGCTTTAAACTCATGTACATTGATAAAGCAATGATAGAACTAGAAATTCTAAATATTTTATCAAGAGACTCTTATTTAAAGGAAATAAGAAAACAAAATGGATCATCTTATACATTATTACATGCCTTAATGTTGATAAATCTCTCCAATTATTTGTTTGGAAATCTCAGAGTTAAATTTTGGGATAGCAGCCTGATAATATATCTCTTTAAGCAGAACAAAAATAACATACTCAGAGAGCACATATGCTATTTAGCATGTTTCGCCAGTTGCTGAAAATTTGTATGATTGAAATTGTATATTGTAGCATAGTGTATGTATTCTTTTTAACTATGCTTCCCCTGTAAACAGAAGCTATTTTGGTTTTATTGTAGTAGTGATGTATTCTTTACGGATCAGTGAGAAATCTAAATTTGATGGCATTAAAAATAGAAGTCTGCAGTTGAATAATATTCATTGTCCAGTTGTTCAAAACTGTGAGTCCAATTCAGGCTCACCACTGTCACATAATGATTCTTAATATTTATTGCCATCAGAAGACTGCGGTAGCTTACACAGTACACTTAGCAATGTTACAAATATTTGGTCCTATCTGATATTGGTTATTTTTTAACAGATATGTCATTACCCAAACTAGGTAGCATCATTAGGGCTAGTAGGAAGTTAGATTTGCTCTCATTTTATATTATAGTGGCTTGCCCTATCAGCGTTGGTACAAGTGGTCTTGATGGTTCTGTGGTTAGGCTGTTACTATTAGCTTGTTTGGCAGTTCTTTGATTGGGGTATTGTTTACTTTTCGATTGTTGGTCTGATTTTAAACTTTGTGTTAATCTGTGCTTATCTGGATGCTGATTGTGGTGGGAAAGTGTTTTGATCTTTTTGTTCTCTTTTTGGTTTGTTGGTTGACTCTTTTGAACAGCATGTAGATGTTGTTTATGTCTATGTGCCTATTGATGGCTGATTTGTCAGAGTGCCAACTTCTAGGAATTCTATAGCATTTTGGGATTTGGCTTGGTCTAGGATTGCCACAGTTTCCCAATTGAAGCTATGGTTAAGTCTATCCATGTATTGTGAAATTAAAGAATTTTCATTATGTCTTCTGACTGCTACTTGGAGTTCATGGATGCATTTTGCTAGTCTTCTACTGTTTGTCTGGCTGTTGCAATCTTTACACTGTATGTTGTAGATGACTCTTGTTTTTTCATCTGGGGCTACTGGATCTTTGATCTTATTTAGGATGTTTTGATGTTTTAATTGATTTGTACGCTATGCTGATGCCATGTCATTTTAACAATCTAACCAAACACACCAAGACTAAAATAACCAGAATCATGGTCTCATCAGCCTCTGCCTAACCACATACTTTCAATTGGATGGACAAACTTATCTCCTTCTCAAATAGTTTCTTTAGATCTCAGAGTCTTTCTCACTCCTAATGTTTTTTTTGTGTGCAATTTTAGTCACAGTTGGGTAAAAATATTTGTTTCTCCTACTGAAATTTGGCTGCAAACAATCTTTTGTCTGGTCAGTGATTATGCTAAGCCCACAAATAGTTCAATTAGCTATGGACAATTCCACTGTCAATCAGAAAAGCAGCAGTTTTCTCTCTTATCCATCCTTCCTTCCTTCCTTCCTTC
>AZIM01002613.1:154852-170445 GCA_000516915.1 Ophiophagus hannah
ACCTGCTGAATACCACCTCTGGATTGTACTGTTATTATTTTATTTTAGTGCGCTAAAAGAATTGGAAGTCAGTGCTGTTCTCTTTTTTACCCTTTCTTTCCCCCTTTTTCCTCCCCTCTTTTTCACTATTTTCATGTATATTTTATACTTTGATACGTTTAATAAAATTATTTTTAAAAATTACCTCAGGGTCCTTTTTTGGTATTTACCAGAGTTGAACATTTAGAGTGAAATGATAAGCCAATAGTATCAACAGATTTATAGAGGATTTCTAGAAATTTCTAGGTTTGTGCAAAGCCTGTAAAGGTTTACCTTAATTTGTGAAAGCTTTATTGAATCACACTGTGAAGCAGATCTGTGAACTACAGAGACCTGCTTCAAAGAAACAAATTAAATTGTTGTAAATTTTTTAATTCTGTGAATGCTTATTTCTTTCAGTGCCAGATTTTCTCTCTTTAGCTTGCTTTGTTTGAATCCCATTGGCCTGTTCCTGGTGACTGCTACTTAACTATCAAGATATATTTCTAGCTATTCACAACCTGATGTAATTAAATCTGCTAGTGATGTCAAGGCCCATTCAGGGGAGATCTAACTTATCACTTGGTAATGCCAAACTCCTGTCACCTCAGGAAGTCTAGTGATCAAAAGACAAAAACACAAATAAAAAACGTGTCATCCCATAAGGACAAACTTGAATGTTTGTGGTTTAGTGTCATGTCAAACCTGACAATCCAGAAAAATAAAAGGAAAGTAAGAGTTAAACATAAAAAAGATTTCAAAAGCTTTTAAAATCATAATTTCATTTTTAGGATGGTATAGCAGAGTTACTACATTGTTTTAGCACAAGTTAGGCTCTTTAAATGTCAAGTTGTGGTGTTACTATCTTTACATGTCTGTTGTAAAAGAGTACAGATGCAATCTTTCAAATCTGATTGCAAGGAAGTCCTTAAATATTACCAGTTGAAAACTGAAAATTCTCTAAAAAGCCCATTTTTTTTTTGCTATATATATATACATCTATTCTTTGCAAAAAGAGAGAGGGGGGGGAACTTTCCACACTGTAGCCTATAGTTGAATCTTTCTTAACTGAATCATGAAACAGCTTGAATGATTTCAGTTTGCTTTCAAATCACAGATTGAAATAAATCCATGTCTTTCAATCTCAGATTTGAAGCAATCAGGAGTAAAAGCGCAGACCTAATATTTTTCCCAATATTTTAAGAATGTTGTTGATATCTTTATTCTTACCATAAGTTTACATTTTTAAGATAATCTTTCTGTAAAATAACATTCTTCTACTTTCTAAGTCCCTTTATGCTTTTCATCTTTAACATAAAAGTATATACTCAGCAGGTGAAACTAATTCTTCTTGATTTAGAGACTGCAAGCTCATATATTCAGGTATTATTGGAAGAGTTTATAACTTTGATATTCAGCAACTAGTATTATTGTATATTTGGTAGGCAAACAATAATTCTATACAATTGAAGTATATAGTGCATAGCAAATCTTAACATGAGACAATATCAAATATCTTTCTATATCCATGTATAGGTTCAATGCAATAAAAATCTAGTATGAAATTTTTTAAAAAGCAAACATCCAGATTCTCTCTTTTTTTAAATATTTCCCAATGTGAAGTCGCTCATATATGTTGGACTCAACTGCCGTGTAATTTCTAGCCAGATTGGCAAAAGCTGATATACAGGAATAGATTTTTTATTGATTTTGCTATTCTGGATCTTGTAACAAATAAGTAAAGAGCTATTAAACTATAAATTAAAATTATCAGGTAAGTAAAAGGGATGGTTTGAGTGAGACAGAGCAGATGATGTATTTTTTCTGTAATTAGAAAAAAATAGAAATACATCTAAGTGAGAAAAATATAATCCATTTTGTCCTAGTCAAGCCATCCTTTTCACTCACTTGATAGAAAGTAAGAACATAGCTAAGAAAGAAAAGGAAGTATTCAGAACCAGAGGTGAATATTAAAATAGTGACCACTGTATGATGGGTTAAACTGTCTTAAAATTTGGCATGGTTATATTTTTATGGTTAGTTTTATAAGGCTACAATAAACATGGCCAATAATAGCTTTTTCTCATCTCATATCAGTCCAAGTGTCACACTTGGGCTAGGAAAAGCTTGTTAGCAGTAATTAGCAGCAATACGCTCTATTATTTGCCAAAGTAGTTTTCACTGCTAAGTACCACCAAAACTGCCTCAAGGCTTTAATTCCACCCCCCTCCCACCTTCTTCTCCTTCCTCTTGCCTGGCTCTGCTTCCTTTTTAACTTCATGCATTTTCCCATGATACTGCTCTCCGTGGTGCAGGGCAGGGCAAAGACAAGGCACTCGGTATCAATGTGATCTTGAGAGATGGGGTCAGGCCTAGCGAAAGCCTTTCACAAACACAGGCTGAACTCTATTAGAGATGCAAATCCACTTTCTAAGTGAGGATTGTTGAGATAATATAATGGAGCCCAAGGAATTCCACAGCAGCTGCTTTTCAGCATAGGTCTTTTGTCTGCATCTTAGCAAATTTCTGCAGCCTGTTTAAACTGCAGCTATTGTCTCCCTGGCTTCACCAATTTCTCTCCCTGCCACTGCCTTACAATAGCTTGATATGGACATCTTTGTTACCTCCTTTGTACTGTATATCAGAGTAATGTTTCAGCAGATTGAGGCCTAGCAGGAAGAATTAAACCTGTACTACACAGTGCATGATGAATTGTGGGATTTACATATCATTTTAAAGAGGTATTTTCTGAAGGTTGTTTCTGAATAGTGTTGTGTCTCCAAGGATATTATCTGAAGGTGGAGTGACAGAAAAGGAAGTGATTTAGATGCTCACTGACAGCTTAATACACATGGTACAGGCAAATAGTGAAAATTCACATGTCACCTCCTTCTGGACTTTTGCTTAGAAACATAAGAACTGCACTTTGAGATTTGCATCCCATAACTTAGGAAGAAAGATAATACTAGAGTAATTTATGAACAAGGCAGGTTGTTGGAGAGCAAAGGGCATCAGGGTGCAACATCATGTGGATTAAAACAGAAAGTACTGGCTGAATCAGGTCTTGACATTACATAGGCAAATATTTCCAGGTCCTGACGTGGTATGAAGTATTTTCTTGAAATAAACCATAAACCAGTGTACTTTAAGGAGCTATATCACAAGATACAGGTATGTCCTATCAGAGTAATCTAACAATGCTTTGTTTATTTTTACACACATATTTTGAAAGCAAATCATCGCATCAATACTGATTCATATTTAGGAAAAGAGTTCAAGAAAAAATAGAGAATATTTTCCCTATGTATTTATGAGAAAATTGGCCTACAAGCAAAGGATTCTAAGTTATTATGTAGTTGCAGGAAGTAATGTTCATATTCAGACATGAAGCATTAACCCTCTTTGTGGTAGATAATGACCAGTCAGTGAAAATAATAATATATTAATACACAAATAAAATGTTAGTAATATAAGAATTTAGTACTAAATGCCAATCCACAATCTGTACTTTTATATGCCATCCCAGAGATAATTGATAATCTGTAGCTAGCTAACCCAGTTCCACAAGACTTCTTATGACTTTCAGAACAATATATGCAGAAAAAAGCTAGAGTGCTTTCTGCTTCATAGCTATTAACTTTTGATGAATATTTATTGTATTTCAAAGCTAAGTTCTAAGAACTAATGGCTTCTAATAATTGGTTACCTGCTTGAATGGGAAATAGAAAAAAAACCAGTTTGGGAGTGGCAAAGAAACTGACAAATAAAATAAATGTTGCTTGCAAGATAGGCACTTGGGGGCTCAGAGTGAATGCTATATATTTTGTGGAGGGACTTACACTGTTCTGAAAAACTAACCTGTTTGGCTTGCTATTTTCCTGAATCACTCTACCTTATATTTCCAAACAGAAGGATTTGCCATATGTTTATAGATTGTCTCATCAAGAAGACACTGTAAAGGTTCCATTGAAACTGAGATAAGTATTATATTTCTGAATCTAAATTCCTAATATGCTTCTACAAGATCAAGTTTTTTCTATCATGGATGGGAGGCCAATGTGTGAATGAGTCCTGAATTTCGTCTTATATTGCAAGATGAATACACTAACCTAAGAGCAAGTCCTATTGATCTTGGCTCTTGTTTGAACTGACAGAACATAGCATGATAAACCTGAAAGCAATTCACTGTTTCATTAGTAATAGAATATGAACTGAAGGAAACATACTGAAGACAGAATTAAAACCTTCTCTGGATGCACAGTTGTATTTGATATTGCAGAATTGTCAAATGGTTCTTCAACTATCTCTTCACTTCTGAATGAAAAGAGAAAGGATTATATAGAGAAACATTCATCATGGAGGATATGCAGAGGTGTGTCAAGTTTCCATTTGACTTTTTTTGGTTTCCAGCTTCCCAGTTACATGCAATTCTGAATCCTTAATTAGAATTTCAGCAGCAATGTGATTTTCTGCCTGAACAGCTTTTAAAAATTAATATATGAGGATTATTTTAAAGAGGTCTACTCTATAAAGTCAGTACATAGGTTTAGTTCATTATTCTCAAGCAAGGATTTAATACAAGCATTTTATCTCATTCTGTTCTACAAACTGAAACAAGAGAGAAATCACAAATTTGTACTTCAAAGGAAATTTTTTGCCAATCACAAAGCTAACTAAATTTGTTTAATCTGAGGAAAACTGTGTAACTCTGACCAAAGTCTATTGGATTTGAACATTATGGAAATTAAATTTAAACGGACTGTAAAAAATTATTATTATAAGAGTCATTTTTGTGTAGTGGTTAAGGTATCAGGTTAGGAACTAAGACACCAGGACTTCTAGTCCTGCCTTAAGTACAAAGCCAACTTGGTCAATATCTTTCAGCAAACTATTTCAAAATCCCATCAAGCAAACTGCAGGTGCTTCTCCAAAGAGTTGCTAGGAGTCAATGTTGACTTAAAGACAATGAAAAAAGAAAAACAACTATTAATGACAACAGAACTGAATAAATTGATGAAATACAGAAGATGAATTGTTTAAGACTATAAAAGACAGTACAGTTAAAGTGCTACAAACAGTGTGAAGCAGGTAAGGAATACAAGGCAGTGTGGGAGGGACTGAGAAAGTATACAGGAAAAGTTACTGCAAGCATAAAATAAAGAGAGGTCAACTGCTTAGTACAGACCTAGACAAAATACTTAACTAAAGAAAGATTACCCTGAAAGGAATGCATGTCAAGGTCATGATCTTCCAATTTTATATCAGAACAAATGAGAACCCAGATTGTTGGGGGCAATATGCTGACTCTGTAAACCACTGAGAGAGGACTGTGAAGCACTGTGAAGCAGTATATAAGTCTAAGTGCTATTGCTATTATTTTTGTTATTTATTTGCATCATGCCTGTATTATTTTTATAAATAATTCAAGCTGGCAAACTCGAGCTGGCAACACACCTTCCTCGTCCTATTTTCCCAACAACAACCCTGTGAAGTGGGTTGGTCTGAGAGTGACTGGCCCAAGATCATCCAGATAGCTTTCATAGTTAAGGCAAAACTTGAACTCATGATTTCATTGCTTTATAGCCTGTTACCTTAACCACTAGACCAAACTGGCTGTATATTATTCTGTGTGTGTGTGTGTGTGTGTNAGAGAGAGAGAGAAAGAGAGAGAGAATTATCTGTCATTTTTATATTTGTTGTTTGATTTAATTGTTATATGTTACCCAGAGTGGGATAGGCTGATATAACCAGGAAAAGATGGTCCTTCAAATATCTTAGGCATAAAGATCTTATGCATAAATTAAAATGAACACCTTAAATTGGACCCAGCAGCAAACTGGCAACTAGTGCAGCTCACAGATCTTAGGTAACACGTGCTATTCTAGGAGTACACATAACTGTCCATGTTGCTGCATTTTGCACCAGTTAAAGTTTCTAAACACTCTTCAAAGCCAGCAACATGTAGAACAGATGGTAGTAGTCCAATCTGGAGGTGACCAAAGCAAGGGTGATTATTAGTCAATCCTGCCAATCCAGGAACGGGCATAATTGGCTTACAAAATGAAGCTATGATTCCCCCTTTGGCCATGTCTGCCACTTGGTAATCAAGTAGGAGTTGTGAGTCTAGGAGGACTCATAGATTGCATACCCCAAGCCAGGAAGAACATAGATCTAAAGAACATGTGACCAAGCTTACAGTAAAGAGGGCCATTGTATCATGATTATGTCATGCATAGGAAAATATTGCAGGAGACAGAGTGGGCTACCCTCAAGAACTGTAGAACCAATGTCATTTATTTATTTAATTTTTATGCTGACTCTAGGTGTTCTTGTAAAGGTTCTGAATGGTTTTCCTTGATTTGAGTCCCTATACCAGTGGTGGCAAACCTTGTCGGCACCGAGTGTCCAAAGCATGTGAACTCATATCCAAAATGCAACACGCATGTACTTGCTGCATATGCGCCCTCCCCATGCATGTGCAGCAGAGACCCGAAGTTCAGATGTCTGGTGGGAGGTACACGCACATGCGCAGCAGAGCTGAGCTGGGGCAACAACATGCGTGCCCACAGAAAGGGCTCTGTGTACCACCTGTGGTGTGCCATAGGTTCACTACCACTGCCCTATACCCCGTCAACAAACCTTCAGCAGCCCTAGCAATAAATTAGCGTGGAAGATAATACTTATTTTACTTTTGAGAATTCTCAATAATAATAAGAATTATTGTTATCATTTACACTTCTGATAAAAAGAGAATTTTTGTTGTTCATGATCGAAATGAGGGATCCTTGGTGCTATCTGAACTTGACATTTAATAACTAGTCCTAATTTCTTTACTAGCACTGATGATGTTACCTACTTTGGATAATAAAATGTCTGTATAAATAGAACCAAGCTCAGAGAGCATCAAGGACCACTTATTTACACTTCCTTCAAGAGTGGAATGCAATTTGAGCATTTTTTAAAGAATCACAGTTCCTGAACAAATAGCAAGTGGCAGCTATGTGAAGAGAGTTTTTGCCCAGGTGCATCTAGTGTGCTGATGGTACCCCTTCCTGGACTAGAATGTCCTTCAAGTGTTCACATATGCTTTAATCGCATCACAGTTAGATTACTTAAAGACCACTGAAAATCTACAACTGCTCCAGAATGCAGCAATAAAGCAGTGATTGGCACACTTCATTAGGTTCTCCAAGCTGTGTTCGTTACCAGTTGGTTTCCAGGTAAAATTCAAGGAGTTGGCTATCACCAATAAATATCTTCATATCAAACTTCTGGTTCTTCATGCTAAGCAGGTGCAATAAGGCAGAGTGGACATCAAACAATGGTATCTTGTGAGATCCAAGAAGTGTGTCTTTTCTGTCATAGTGCATGCCCTTTGGAGTGTTCTCTGCCCAAGAGATCTGATAAGGCTCAGCCACTGCTGGGTGGATTTTTTGATTATACATTGTTTTGTCTTCTGTATTTTGTTTTTACTTTTTAAATTTGAAGTTATCCAGAGTTATTGGAAATCAAGTAACCTATACATTCTAGGAAGTAGGTAGATAGGTGGGTGAGGGAGGTAGGGAGGTGGGGAGGGACAGATAGCTGAGATGGCAGATACTGGGACATCCTATGAGTTGCTGGAAAGAGCTGTGCTAAAAGAGAGCACTGGGGCACTGATCATAGCAGTGCAAGAATAGGCATTAAGCACCAGATCCATACAAACAGGAGTCTACCAAAGACAGGACCAAGGTACAGACTATGTGTTAGAGACAGTCCAACACACAGTGGCAGGGTGTGAGATGGAGAAAGTAACACATACATTGGACAACATAATCAAACAACTGGCACTTCATGCAGGAACATCTGTACAGAATATGGATTAGACCTTCCCAAGTCTAGATGGGAAATCCAAAAGGTTGTGGGAAATAAGAGGGAAAAAGGGGTCCAGGGGTCCAGATAAAGACAGGCCAATCAACCAGACATCATGGTAGTAAACAAAGTTCAGAAGACAAGAGAGTGATAGATATAGAGTGCCAAGTGACAGCAGCATCAGGAAGAAGGAGTATGAGAAACTGGAGATTACCACTACTAGGATTTGAAGGAAAAACTGGAGACGATGTAGACAGTAAAGGCAAAATGGTTCCAGTAAGGTTTGGGGCCCTTGGGTGTGTGACTCTTAAGCTAGAAGAGTGGCTCCAACATATCCCAAGACTGACATCAGAACTCTCTGTCCAAAAAAGTGCAATGCTAGGAGCAGCTAAATCTTGCATAGAATCCTCAAACTCCTAGGCCTTTGGTAGAAGACCTGATGACCCATAAGGGTGAGAAAGTTTTTTTTAAATGTATGTATGTATGTGGTATTCTGTTCTGTTTTCTCTTATGTGTAGGGAAAAAGAATGATAAGTATATACTTATTATAGAAGCTGAATGAAATTAATGCATTCCAATGACATTAACTGGAAAATGACTATCCCTCAATAAGTCGCAAAAATAATTGCACATGACAGTCTGTAGGGAAAGAATATAGCTCTCATAACTCCCACAGAGAAGGAATTGAAGATGGGAAATTATAATGCCTGATTGTCAGATGCCTTTGTCTCCCTCAATGTCTATTTATATGTCAAGTTCTGAAACATCTGCTATGCAAAAATATACAAACATACACTTCAATGCCAATGAACTACATATATTAGCAAGTAAAATATAAATAGAATTTATTGGCAACATTTTATTTGTATGAAAGCAATGCTGTGTAAATAAGCATAAAATAATACAGAGTGTAAGAATGCCATCACATGAACCCAAATCTGTTTAAACAGGAAATCTTGATAACATATCAGATACTGGCTTTAGTATTAACACTTTTGCCAATATATGCATTTTATTATTGTTTAAATATCTAGTATGTATATATATAGTAATATATAGTATGTATATATGTATCTATGACAATATTTATTGGTGTTTTAAGATAATGTTGTAGACTTTTTTCAGTCCTAGTTAGTCATTCTAAGTGGTTCTATCTGGTACTAGGAGAGAGTTCAGATCTTGTTTAAATACAGAATGTGGTTTGTTCTGCAGAAAAAAACCCTAATCATGAGGTTAATCTCCTGTACTACAGATCCATCATGTTAACACTTATGCACCATCCTTAGCTGCCAGAAAAATTGTATTTATGATCAGATTTCATTATCTGGAAGGCTCTGTATGCAAAGATAAAAATTGCCCCTGATGAGAAACACAATGCAAGGAGCTCATCTTCTACAGATATTTGGAATATGGAATTCTCTATGTACAGTTTAAGTAACTCATAACATTTATCTACAGAGTTTCATCATGAAAAAAACTCCTTGAATTCTAAGCAAATTAAATCCTGTATTTTGTATTAGATATCTACAGTACCATGCCCATTATGATGTAAATTAGAGTAGATGTGTAAGTAAGATTTTTTTTAAATTGCCCATGATATACCAGGGTGAAACTATTGAAGTGTAATCCCAAAATTGCATTCGAAAATAAAACACCCTGGACTCAATGGGACTTATTCTCTTTTCTGTATGTGCAGAATTAGAGTCAGGGAGTCCAAGATGCTACCTAAATGATGAACTGTTTTTATTTTAAGCATTTCCTACAGTGTAGAAATTATACTATTCTGACAAACATTATTATTTATAAAGTAGCCATTTCTTATTTTGTACCTACTAGGTATATTTGACTATAAATCATATAATACCTAGATCAGTGACTGCTAACCTTTTTGTCATCGCATGCCAAAAGTGTGTGTGTGCGCGTGCGTGCGTGTGTGCACGTGACTGCACCCATAATGCAATGCATGCACGATACCCCATGCTTCCCCCACCCCCCCACATGTGCACGTGACCCCCGCCCCCGTGTATACACACATCTCCAGCATGCGCCCCACCCCCCCATACAGGCACGGCAGATACCCAAAAATCAGCTGGCTGGCGGGAGGTTTGTACGCATGTGCAGTGGAACTGAGCTGGGGCAAAAGCTCGCATGCCGACAGAGGTGGCTCTGTGTGCCACTTTTGGCACCCGTGCTATAGGTTCGCCATCATGGACCTAGACCGATTATAGATAAGAAAGAAAGGGGGGGGGGAGGGAAAGAGAGAGAGAATAATCTGAAGTGAACCCTCTTTTAGAAGCATGTTTTGATTTTGTTAAATGAAAGATACAAGCTATGTACCATCACAATTTGTGAAGATCACATGGACAAGTCATCAAAATGTCATTTTGTCTTGTACAGCAATATCTGAAAAGCAGAATTGAGTTGCACAGAAGCATTATACATACTTAAACCTGGAAATTCCATAGAGAATTAGCAAGCCATAACAGAAATATATGCTGAGAAATACTCTGGCTTCTGCTGTCTTGTGAACCTCCTGGGGTGTGAATAAGTGGATCTGGGTGTCTGGCTTTTTTTATTTGCACCTTGATAGACCTGTAGAAATGTTGCTGTTTCCCATCTGTTATTGTTTTATGTATGTTGTGATTATTTTAATGTAGGGATGTTAGAAAAAAAAACCCGATATTTTCTAAACAGCACATTTGACTGCTTTTTGTTTTCTTCATTGGCAGAATCTTTTAACTGAGAACTTGGATTCCTACAGTAATATCTAGGGAGTGCCAATGTTCTTATTAGCAGCTGTGGTGGGTATGTGCTGGGCTCTGTGTCCCACTTGAGGCTTCAAAAATTATTTCAATATTTTTAAGTGATTATAAAATTATCTTGTTGCAAATCAAATGCCTCAAAGATATTTCCCAATGCTTCTGAGACCTGGTAATACATTGAAGACTTTCTGAAGAATTGAACATGATAGAGGGCTGCTGGACAATGCTTTGTTAGGAGCACTGAGTAATTCCTCATGTATAGAAAAAAACAAAACAAGTACACTAATCTGGAGTCATATAGGGTACATTTTCCTTTAGTATTATGAGCTTCATTCTTGCCGTGGCCTGCATAAGATTAGAAAGCCAAAAAGCAATGTTTAATACATGTTACAACCAAAGTAAATTAAATAATACAACATATTTCTTTATTAGAGGGAGCCAGAAAATACACATCCTAACATGCCATGAGCACATCAGAGGAGAATAGGTTCTAACCACAGCAGGACAAAAAACTGTATTCAGCACCTAGTGGAGAACTGAACTGAACTGAAATGAACAAGCATCTTAAATCAATAGGCACAAGATTCCACAGAGAGGACAGAGAAAATGTTAGAGTGATGGCAAAAAATCTTAGCCGTTTTCTTCTAGTAAAAAATTGTCGAAGTGAATGGTTGCATTCACCAAGGTAACTATTGCTGAATTGAGAGAACTCTGAGGTAACCATTTTGAAATCATTAAAAATATTGTCAAATTCAAAATTATTAATTAACTAAATTTATATTTCCTACCAGATTTCCAATAATTTCACTAGCCAAGAAAGTTAGCAACTTCTTCCTTTGCCACACTAATAGAAGGGGATTTTAATCAGTCAGATTATTGATGGAAACAATCTAAAAATATAGCAATAATAATAGCACTTAGACTTATATACCAACCCACAGTGCTTTACAGCACTTTCTGAATGGTTTATAAATGTCAGCATATTGTCCCCAACAATCTGGGTTTCATTTTACTAACTTCGGAAGGATGGAAGACTAAATCAGTCTTGAGTCGGTCAGAATAAAACTCCTAGCAGTGGACAGAATTAGCTTGCAATACTGCATTCTAACCATTGAATCACTTCTACATATAACACATGTGCAATGGCTTATACTATTACTTTTTCGTGCACCATCTCTGAAGTTCCTTAAAAATTACAACCACTGGTTAAGTGCTTACTTAACATATTCAGTAGATTTATACACAAACTACATGTATGATTAATGTGACACTTAATAGAACACCATCATTTCATAACACTTGATGTATTTCATAAGTTCTACAATCATTCTACCTAATTTACTGAGTTTTTTATTATAAATATTATAAATATAAATTAACTGATTACAACCTCAGTCCTCTATATTCATAGTTATATAGAATATAATATATCATAAATGTAAACATTTTTTTAGAAAGCAAACTGCTCAAAATTGCAAACCATTTCACCACTATCAAAAGCTCACCCAAAGCTCACTATCTATCAAAAGCTACCATATTAGCAGCCTTGAAGAATGGAAATAACAAAGGGGCAAGTTTTCTTCTTGGGACCAAGTCTTCTAGACAATTTGTAATCCATAGATAAAGCCTATATTTGATGCAAGCCTTCTTTATTTCTAGAGCAATTAGAAGTCTAAGCAACATCTCTATTGATGCATGGAAAGAATCATTTTTAAGGAGACAGTCCATTAAGATATCCCAGCATTATCCCCTAGTTATCAATACATTAATTTAAGCTTGGAAAATTATAAATAACCAGTGGAGTGACAGGAGAACAGATGTGTAGAAATAAGTTTGCATGGAAGAGTTTACTAAATGCTAATTATTCTTCACGTATATATTTAGGGATTAGCAAAAATCAGGTGCCATAGGCCAATCACAATATGTTTTATTCATTTTTATTAATTTTTCAGAGAAAATATTACCATACTTAAGAATGTTCAAAGATCATGTATCCTTAATGTACATTTGGAGCAGTGGTGGGATTAAAAAACTTTTATCATTGGTTCGGTGGGCATGGCTTGGTGGGCGTGCTTTGTGTGTGTGCATGCACTTTGCATGCACACGCGCACCAAACACGCACTTTGTGCAGGCGCAGAGGCATTTGTGCAGGTGCAGAGGCATTTTTGCAGGTGCAGAGGCATTATAACTCGCGTCCTGCAAGCCTGCATGATGTCATTCAGCAGCTGCTGCGCGGCACTATTCTGTACCGCGCAAAGCAGCTGCATTTCAAATTTAGCGGATGAAGGTGAGTATGGAAGCCCAGGCGGGTGGGTGAGTCCAACAGCAGAGACAGCAGAGCAGTGGAGAGAACCGGTTCGGTCTCCGCTGTTCATTGCTCCTACTGGCTCTCCAGAAACGGGCAGTACTGGTCGAATACCACCACTGATTTGGAGTCTTCCTTATTTTCTTTTCACTGCCTTTCTGAAAACTGACAGATTACCTTCCCTGATGTTAAAGAAGATCGCTAACAACTGTTTATTAAACTCTTCCAAATCTATCAGTATGGGAACCAACCATTACATGAGCATAGAAGCTCTTCATCTAGAATCCACCTTAATAACTAGGTCAGCTGGTTATCAGCTGGTTAGAAGATATGATGGCACAGTGACTTAATGATGTTTAAGACCAGCTCCATAAAATGGGATTAGCTTCTGCCTCTAGTTCCCCAGCTCCTTCCCACCCACCAGTTTGAAAGCATGCAATATTGTGAGTAGATACATGGTACCACTTCTGTGGGAAAAACCTAGCTATGTTTGACAGCAGAAGCCAGTGCTGGACCTTGCTGGATGTGACACAATGCAACACAAGAATAGGTGAGATGAATCCAGTAGAGAAGTCTGGAAGAGCTAGCAAACAGTGCCGCTACTTATCTGTGTAAGCTAGTTTGCACACAAGTGCTGAACAGAATGAACTACCAATTTAGGCTGTCAGAACTGCAATGTGTCTAGCATCCGTAGATTCCCCTGGTATTGTATGCCATATGCTAAAGAAATAAAATAAACCAGAAGAGAGGAGAGGGAGACAGAGAGGGAGACAGAGACAGAGAGAAACAGAAACCGAGACAGAGATTGTGATTGTGATATAACATAATTGGCTCAATGCATGAGAGCTATTCTTTAAAATTAGTTATTCTAGATTGTGACTGGCTTAGTGCTTCATCCAAAAAAGGATTTTTCTTCAAACATGTGTTATAAGGAAATATCTCAAAATACATATATATTTTTAAGAAATTGGGTAATTTTACTTGCTGAAAAATATAGGTGGTACTTTTCCAGGATATAAAATTGATGGCAGACTTGCAAACCCATGGGAATGTTACAAGAAAACTTCTGCTTCCTTATGGAAAAGATTCATAGTTGTACATGAGAGTTACCATGTTTTTTTCTCTTAGAAGCTAGCAATTCTCAAAATAAACCATTCTTTCCTGAGTATCTATATATAGTATAAGAAATTACTCTGCCTGTTGAATTTATATCTGTTACATAAATGTTAAAAGCATAGGAAACAATATTACTTTGAATATAATGAACAGGGAACAGTTTAATCCTGGTATCAGCCTGCGTTAGTTGAAAATGTCTTATGTATCTTCATAATCACATAATAAGTAGCTTTTAACTATACAATTAAGACACATTTAACATCTAACCTCTACTTCCATCTTTCTATTTTACAGGGTTGCAACAAAACCAATTAGCATACATTCCTGAAAGAATAAGATTGAACAAAGTACAACAGCCAACATGTCATGGAACACTAGACTATATGAATAAATAAGCCAAATATCTTTCATTAGAACTTAAGGAGCTTGTAGGACAAAAACTGTGGATAGAACAGGCAGTTCTAGTTTTCCATGTACATGAAGGAAGGAAGGACAGAGAGATTGAAAAGGTCAGCCTAAATAATAGTAACTAATTCAGAAGTGAGATGCTAGTGCGGAAACTATAGCAAAAAAGAGTTGCCAATAACACAATTCAGGAAGACATTTTCAAACATGAAGTGCAGTTGAAAAACAATGTGGCATAAACTGATGAGGTCAGGCATTAACTAGTTTTAAGGAAGAAGTAAACAATTAAAATACATTTATACAAGGTTAATAAATAGTCTCTTTAAAATCTTTAGTGATGATGGCTTGGAAGAAGAAACTCTTTTCTAGAAGACATACTACTTTCATAAATTAAACTAGAAGGAGAACTTTGGTAGCCATCATACATTTGTTTCTGTTAAAACTCTCCAGGTATTTAATCTCTAGTTAAGTTTTATTAGTAACCATAAACCAATTATTTTTTCCAGCACATTTAAAGATAGATCATAAATACCATAGACTCATTCTTACTATATAGAAAGAGAAATAGCAGCCAAATAAATAAATGAAAATGGGAAAATATAGATAATAATGAGGTGAAGAAAGAGAGAGGTAAGTAATGTTCAGAGGAACTTTGTAAACATTTTAATTTCAGAAGCTAAAGTTTGCAGATGATACAACAGTGATTGGTCTCATTCGAGACAACGATGAATCCGCATACAGACAGGAGGTTGAACAATTTACCTTGTGGTGTAACCAGAACAATCTGGAACTGAACACACCCAAAACCATGGAAATGGTGGTAGACTTTAGGAGAAACCCTCCCATAGTACCACCTCTCATTATACTAGACAACACAGTATCAACTGTAGATACCTTCAAATTTCTAGGTTCTATCATATCACAAGGCTTAAAATGGACACATAACATCAAAAACGTCACACAACAAAGCACAACAAAGAATGTTCTTTCTGTGCCAACTCAGAAATCTCTAACTGCCCAAGGAGCTGCTGATACAGTTCTACAGAGGAATTATTGAGTCTGTCATCTGCACCTCTATAACTGTCTGGTTTGGTTCCGCAACCCAACAGGACAGACACAGACTTCAGAGGATAATT
>AZIM01002613.1:180679-192167 GCA_000516915.1 Ophiophagus hannah
CTTAGACCCATTAAGGACTACTCGTTGAATATGGTTTGCCTGCCAGTTGCGAGTCCATCTAGTGGTGGTGCNNNNTATTCCACTTTTTTCTAGCTTACTAAGAAGGAGGGTTAGACTGGAAGTTTGCACCTGAGCCAGATTAGATAAAGACCAAAAGCAATTAAGAAATTTTTGGACCTTGTCCTCTTGTGTCCATGTAAGGATTGTAGACTAATTCCCCACTTGACTTCTCCCCTTGTCTCAACCATTCTCTTTCTGTCAAGAGGCTTTCTTCTGCTGTTCCATTTATGTAATAATAGATGGAAAATGGTTGGTGTTGGGTTCTCTTTCAGGAAAGGGTTGTTTCTCCCAGTAATATAAAGTAATCTAGACACAAGATGAAAATTAGACATATATGGAGACATCCATCATTTGATCCCCAGAACAAAGCCCCAAAGGTAGGTAAACTAAGAGAGTGATTTGCTTACTTAGCAAATTCTTGGCAAGCTTTTGTAAAAATAGCATATTTTTATTGATAAAAATATCTGATTTCTTTTCATCTATGATAACAATATCACAGTCAGCTATGAAAGTTTCCTTCATGATGGCCCAATGCCGTTTTCAGACCCAATCCTATAGATATCTCTGAATGGAGTTGAATCAGAATTTGAAGCTGTTTCATAACCTCTGTATCATATTCTTATTTCTGAGCAAGCATAATCTCTATTTAAAACCATCATTTTTTTTTATTAAAATGATGCTACCCATCTCCCTTATAAGGTGGCTCTGGGCAGTTAAATGTTCCTAATTTCTGTAAAACAAAGTATTGGTAATTTATCCTAGATTATTCAAATGCCTACTAGATGTTAGTAAAAGAAGCCCAGACTTGCATATGATCATAATTTATCTCTGATATTGGATCAACTTTTTGTATGCACATTATGGAAGCATTACTACATTAGTGATTCAGCTACCTGTAAAAAACAAAAAATGTTAGCGCATTAACCCCAATTGTAAGGAATGTTTCTAAAAAGAAGACTGAACAAACAAAAATGCCCCAAAACCAAAAGTCAATGGTGTCATCAAATTTAGTCGAGTATCCTTTAAAAAGATTTATTTAAATTTTTTTTTGAAAAGGGTTTACAAACATATTCTGAATGAATATTCCCCCTAACATGTACAGCATGTAATATACCTATCTTCTCAACTCAAATATCTGCCTTGGGAGCACTCATCTCCATTTTTATCATGGGGAGGGAGGAAAGGGACGTCCACCACCTGCCCTTGGGCTGATTTCATTTAATGCCTGGCTATTTGCAAAAGCCCTTGAGTTTTGCTAAGTGCAGCTTGGTGTGTTTTTCTTTTTTATTTGGGTAATCTATTTCAAATGGCTATGTTTATTTATTTCTTATGTGGAAGGATAATAATTTATCAATTTTAATTTTAAACCGCAAAGCAAGATTTTATTTTAGTGCTGTACTTGTCCAAATCATTATAGTATCCAGGCTCTGAAAATTAGATAGAACCAGTTTTCTAGATGATTATTGAACCTTTCATTAATAATCCAAACTGACAAACTTGGACAAATTTGACCTATGCTCAGTTAAGAACGCTGAGCACCAACACTTTGATGAATTATTGTATATACATATCATTAAGTTTCAGATAAGTCCCTAGTAGTTGAATAATGCTTTGCAGTTCTAAAACGTTACCCAGTTTGGTCTAAAGGTTAAGGTACCAGACTAAAAAGCAAGTGATGATAAGTTCAAGTCCCGCCTTAGTCATGAAAGTTAGCTGGGCAGTCATGTCTTTCAGCCCAACTCACCTCACAGAGTTGTTGTTGTGGGGTAAATTGGAAGAGTAAAAAAGTATTAGTGGTAACTTGAATTATTTATAAAAATAATAAAGGTGGGAAATAAATAAATGTAGCCATTTCTATTCCAGTCTCGTTCATTCATTTCCATGAATATTCTTTAGTTAAAATAACCTAGAAAACTGTGGATTTTACATAGTTCTAGAGCTGCCCAGTAAATTACTCTGTCTCTTGCTTCATCTATGGTGCAGCTGGTTGAAAACAGACTTTCAGAGTCAATTATCTGGCTAATGTACATTAGGTTTTCACAGCCTTAAGACTTTAAATTATGACAGTAGCAGTGACTGATGGAAGATACCATCAAATCCCACTGGTGCAAAAGCTCTATAAATGCTGTCAATTCCATCATGTAATCTGCTTCATTATCTCCTTTAGTGATCCTTATAGCCTTCTGTGGGAAGGGGGTTACAGCATTCCTATCACGTAGATTTGGAGAAGAAAACATTTGGTTGAATTTATCAAACCATTCTGAATTTTTAAAAAGTAGGAAGTGGTGTATAAATATTTCAAATAACTAGATATTAACTTCATGGTGTAATTTTTTTTCTTGAAACAATGGCAATATTATCAAAGTATGTATTATAAGAAATATTTACAAAACCATGCATAATGTTCATTACATATAGAGGAAATAATTTTAAAATTAAAACATAAAAAGCTGAGTAAATAAAACTAGATAGATTTATCCAGTTCTGATTTATAGACCTTAAAATTGGAATGATAATTCAGATTTATGTCTTTGAAATAACACATTGAGAACTAATTAGACTTTCATCTATTTAATACAATAAAGAACTCTTTCTTGGTAACATTTGCCTCAGAATATCTAGTTCTTTGTGGTGCCAGCTATTTTTGTAAATATATCCTCAGAGAGATAACTGACAACTGTTTATTTATTGTTATTTTATTTATTTGTAACCTTTCTGCCAAAAGGTTACTTGAGGTTGAGATGGTTTAATAGTTAGAGAATGAAGCAGAGGACGAAGGAACACATCCTCTAGGACACTGTTAGCAACCTGCCTGGCTTACATATTTACATATTTTTATATTTTCAGGTTATGCCTTTAAATAACCAGGTGAAGGTTAAGGTGACCCATGCCAAGAGTAGAAAGGGTGTATGTTTGTATGGCTGAACAGTATCAAATTTTGATGAATTCTCATTTCCCCCCCTATTTGCATAAAGCCGCTGTTTGTCTATGTGCTCTAAAGAGATAAACTGCATAAAGATAAACTGCAGCCTCCACTTTCAAGCCAGACAGCTGTCATGGAGTTCCATTTTGCAAGGCCTAACCTAAAGGCAAAGTGAATATTGTATCACAATTAATTAGGAACATTGGTAGGTATGATGTATATGGGACATACCATGTTGTTAAACCACCTACTCCAAAGAGAGTTAAAAAGCCATGTTACAACCACTACACTCTCTTGTGATAATGCAATTGGAAGAGCATCGTTTGAGGATTTCTCATATAAATGTCTGTATTTACTACACTGTGATAGTTTTAAAATCACATATGGGAAAGAATTTACAGATGGTTGACTGTTGTCAGTGTTTCATTGCAAGTATATCAACTATCCTGAAAATAATTATAAAATTTATATTGTGAAATGGTACGAATCGTCATAGAAGGCCATCAAATGATAAATGGAAGTTTTGTGACTGATTTTTTGCTGACTGTGGCAGCTATTACAAGCAGGCAAGAGAGCTATTATTTTCATGTCAACAACTCATAAATCCAAAATGAGTCTGATAAATAATAGTCAGCTCATGACTCATGGACCCTGTGAAACTGCCAACCCCTCAATTTGCAGCCTACCAAGTACCCTAATATTACACTGCTAAAATTAGGTGGTAAAAGTAATGAGTTGGGGAATGACTTTTCATGCAAAAATAAGGGTGGAAATGGATATGCTATGTGAGCATAGCATTGCCTACGTGAAGCAAACATACTCAATGCTATATAAGTTATCCAAATAGCCTTTTCAAGGAGGAGGGAGCCAAAATTGTTCACTTGCTCCTTGTGCTATCAGGATCATATTTCCCTCTGCAATACTCCAATTAATTGGGGGAGAAGGAACTAAGCAGTACTCTGAAGAGACCTGCTGTAATAAACATCATATGTGGAAGCAGTGGAAGAATATAGACTGTCTGTTTATTATACTTTATTGCTTTTAGCATTCGAAAATATGTTCTTAGTCTTTTCATGAAATAGATTAATAACACTACCTACTCATTTCTTCATATTATATTTTACCAATCATTCATATCATTTGCTTTTGGTTATTCTAATCAATAGTTGCAGGGCTATTCTACTTCAATGAGTTTACAAAATATCTACTTGAATTAAAATAACTTTTGTTGTTCATTTTCAAGTCAAACCAAAATAAATAGGAAATGTATATGCAGTAATTTAAGGTGGTATTTAAAGGATTAAAATTGAACTTCCATAGATCCCTAGTATGACCCATAATTGCTTTTATCTGAGATTGCAAAGAGCAGAAACAGTTGAAAATGAGAAAACAGCTTTTAGGACTCCAGAATGTGTTAAGACCTTAGGTGTGAACAGATTGGAGTGAGGCAATTCTCACCTGATGTAATAAAACAAAACTGTTCCTAAAACCACAATAGCTCTAAGAAATTAACTCTGTAATAGGAAGATCAATACATCAATGTGGGTGTTTTTATACAATGGTTACATGTACCTCCCAGATATTGAGGTAATTTAATAGTCACTTTTTTATACCATAAAATATCAGATTTTTTAAAAAAACTTTGTATCTTAACAGATAATATGTATTACTATTTGCTAGTAATAATAGTACAATGCTTGAACAATGCTTATGCTAACTTTATTATTCCAATTTTCTAAATTAGCATGGCACAATAAATAATAAAAGTTGGTTAGTTTTCAAGCTGCCATTGTTTACTTTTTTAAAAGAATCCTTTGCACCTACTAGTGAATATCTCTATTGTATATAGAAATATTCACTAGTATAGAACAAATAATACATTATCAAAAGGCAGAAAACATGCAACATCCTTAAGATTTCCTTGCTGTTTTTTAAGAATTCAAATCTTCAAAACAGGGATCTGCCCATGACTTCCTTGGGAAAGTCAGCATCTTCCCACTAGGTACCTTAACAATTTAGAACAGAGGTGTCAAACTCATGTCATCATGGCAGCATCATGTGACTTTCCCCCCTTCACAAAGGTGGGCACGGGCATGGCCAGCACGTGGTATATCCTGGCCCGCAGCCCTGATTTAGAACAATTAGAATTTGTCATAGACTATATAGACATGTTCTTCTCTGGCCCAAAAAGTCCTTATGCACCTAGGGTGGTGTATATTACCAAACTAAAAATAGAGCATTGCTTTACATTCTTATTTGGGGTGGCAGTGGATGGATGAGACTTCAGAATGTTTGACACAGTCCAGACACAGATTTTAAAATAATAATAATACCCCTACTTTTGTTCATATATTAGGTATGTTGATGAAATTATGACCCTAGATAAAATTTTTGAGAACCAGCATAGGTAAATAGACGTGAACTGAATGCTGAAACAGAAAACATATTTGCCATCCAAACACTGTCACATATGTTACTAATTATCCTAAGATAACAAAAATACTGTTGGTAGCAAGTAGCTCGGTCTAATAGCCAATTTGGAATTCATAAACTACATTTTGGTGACTCAAGACTGTTGATCACATGCTACATAACATAAAGTGTCAAGTCTGTCTGGTAGCAGTTAATCATAAGAACAGATTTCTAAAAGCTCAGATTAATAAAAATATGTCCTATTTGTTTTCCTGTAGCTATATCAAAGATATGGCAGTTTAGCATTGGATATTTAGCAAATACTTTGGATAGTCAAGGAATTATAATATAAAAATTTCAAACACTTTGGCAATTTTTTTGTTGCTAGTAGGAAAGCCATTAACTAATCAAGCCATTGATTCCACCATGCATATAGACGTGTTCATTCAATGTATGCTTTGCTTCATTTCATCATTTTGTGTGTGTGTGCGTGTGAATCTGTATTTAAGCCATTGTCTTCTTCCTGAGATTTAGATGATCAGCTGAAAATCACCCAACTGGAACACACAGTAACATCAGGTACAAATAACCCCATCCATATGTGTAGAGTTTAAGCTAATTATTTTATTGTATTCTGCTTATAATAGAGGAATCTCCCCAAATTTCTTGCCTTCCTTAAGAACAGATAAATAAAGTTCCATGGAGCTTAAGAGGAATCAGTCCTGGATCTCTTGAATTGCAACAACAATTCAGGGCTAATTCCCCATATTCTGACATGTTCTCAAGGGTCCAGCTCCCTTAGAGAGAAAGAGGGCCACTAGCCAGCCCTACCTACCAGCCAGCATCCCCTTGTTCTTCCTTCTCTGGCCACCACCATTAACACGTTTCAAATTTTGGTCTCTGTTCCAAAGCAGCCAATGACTACTCACCAGTCAGACCTTATTACCAACCGAGTGTAGAGGCCAGAGGAAAGCAGGGAAGAGGGAGGGTAATATACCCCTTCCATCTTTCTTTGTGTCACATAATCTATGTGTATCTGGGAAGTGAAGCAGCCACAACTTTGACAAATTTCAGTCCCAGATATGGATCCCAGATTTTGGATACATTTTGTAATGTAGTCTGGTCCACCAGACTTATGTTGCTTCAATTATTATTGCTGTGTGATGCACTGTTTCACCCAACTGAAGTTTATGAAGAATCAAATGGACACAAGAGTTTTGGGAGAATATTGATTAGAGCCCATGGTAACCACTGATTCAGTTGAGAAGTCATTCCTGTCTCTGCAAAGTAGCCAATAACGTGTTGGGGTTAGTCTGTAATGAAGATAATGTACCAACTAACATGGATCAAAGCACTCAAAGTGGCATAAAGGGAAAGATAGTATTTTAAAAGGAAAGGAAAACTTGGCCAACAGATCACAGTCTGTTCCTGTTCTCCCAAAATGATTTCTGGCTCATTCTAATGACAAGGCAGTTGAATAATGTGGATCTTACCAAAGCTATGCTGGAAAATAAAAGTTCTGAAGCTTTAATTCCTAGGTAAACATGTCCCATGAACTGTTAAAAAATGTGAAGACTTTTGCATTGTTTGTGACAGTTTATTTCAAAACAAGCTAATGTTATCTTGCTATGCCAGTAATAATAATTTTGAAAATAAAACAACTCTTTTAACTAAATAAATGTTGCTGTTCAGTCCTCATAAAAATGTGTCATTTTTTTAGCATTTATCCTGACCATATAGGATCCTATTTCACACAGGTGTAAAGCAAATGATAGCCTGTGCTATTTGCTTCTCACTAGCATTAATAAAAGAAGCAGTATGTGATATAACAAGAGTCATATGAAATATGGATTTCATGAACTAGAATAAAACTAGAAAAATGACTAAATATGAAAGGTCAGGCTTATAATGAAATATAATCTCCTGTGTTTTGCACAGTCCCTCCCTTGAAGAAAATTAAATGTTAATGTTTTTGGGAGCTGAATTCTTCTTATCAAGATATATATCTTTCTGTGCAACTTGTGCATTAAACACTTGTAAAGCAAAAGCCAATTTTGTAGACTTTTATATCATGTCATTGTGTTGCTGAACAGTAATCAATATGCTGCAGAGAATAATGGAATAAACTGCTAGAGATGGCTTCTATCTGCTGTCTAAGGAAACATAAAAAAAGATTTATATTTATACAAGTATTTCTATATACTATATTGCAAGTTACTTCAGGCAGTTTAGAAATGTTATGAAACTCAGAACACACAACATACGAAAACCCCGGAACACTCAATAAATAGTCAACTGATGATAACAAAACTTCAAGAACAATCAATCCAATTTTCTTTACAGCCTTCCTAAAGCTGGATGATTTGGTGCTGTCCAAACTCTTGGGCTGGGGAGGAAGGTGAAGATATTCCTGACCAAGAAAACCTGGTTTGAAGACTCCTTCCCCAGCATCTCAGAAAGGGAAAACCTAAGTTTCTCTCATCTTGATGAACATGTACAATATGACAATATGGTTTTATCAGGGGTATCAGTCCTCAAGATATCCTGCAGCCTAGATTTTATGGGTTAAAAACTTTCAAAAATTCAATGCATGCTTCTCAAATAGTTGTCACCTGTCTATAACAGCTGTCATTGAGGTAGTCCACTGAATTTTGTACCAATTGCAAAGACATTTCAAAATGAAACTGAATAACAGTACTCTGGATCAAAGGTGATGTAGCTACTGTCATCAAGGATGTCAAATCCAAAAAAGAACCATAGCTGGCACATCTGGCCAAATTGGGCAAATTATTCGCTGAATATAGCTTACATTTGCTGATTCAGCAATAGCAAGTCCAGGAGAATTTTGAGAGATTGTGGAATAAAAAGAGGTATTTCTTTAATTTATGGGGGTCTGATAAAGCTATATTCTTTGGGAATAATTTTTGGGAGGAGATAAGTAAAGAAAAAAATATATAGATTGATTATGTACCATCAAGTCACTATTGACTCTTGACAACCATATATAATTTTTACCAGGAAAAACACAAATTGGGTGAACTATTAAAATAAAACTGAAATTATCCTGTGGTAATCACCTCCTATGAATGATGTCAGAACACAACTCTCCTTAGAAAAGCTATAAGGTCATCTCAATCAGAATAGAGATGGAAGAATCCTTGGAGGTCTTCAAATCCAACCCCCTGCTCAAGCAGGAAACCCTATACAATTTGAGACAAGTGGCTATCCAGTCTCTTCTTTAAAACCTCCAGTGATAAAGCACCCACAAGCTCTGAAGGCAAGCTGTTCAACACACTAAGTATTAATTATTCTCACTTTAGGAAGTTTCTTCTTAATTCCATGTTGGCATCTTAATTCCAATCTAGGCATCATATCCCTTTTGTCAGGTGTAGCAAATTTAGTAAACACAATCCGTTTATACTGCATAGTGTGATTTACTTCTTTTGCAGAGGTTTAAGAAAGCTGAAATACCATTGATTTGGTTGCAGTTTTATAATGCTTTGACAGAGGTGAATTTTGTTGTAACTATATAAAATATAGCTATTTTATTATGTGTATATGGGTTCTATTTATATAATCTGATATATTTCAGATTATATGTGTCCTTCAATATGTGTCATTTGATGGTTTATGGGACATCTTTACAGAGATAAAAGAATATATAAAGATATGTACTGATGAAATATTGTTCAAACACAGATAGGTATTCAGTCTGTGGAAGACAGACAAAGAAGGTTTGTTAATCTGTGCCATTTAACAAAACCTATTAGCTGCACTCCACTAATTCTCTTTCTGCTACTTTTTAGCTGTTACGGCATTGGTATTGGTCTATGTGCACTATATATTTTTCTTTGAAAATGCTGTCTTACATAAATTAGCACACTCTTAAATATAGGAAGGCAGAATTTTCATTGTTAACTATAATTCATGAAGACTGAGTCATTTTCTGATTGTTCTTTTAGCTGCAGAAAGGAACTGTTTTGTTTTTTTTAAAAAAATAATTGTGTGGAAAAAATTACCTGTTTTAATCTACTGTCAGTCCTTCTGCATCTCCTAATGATACACAGTGCTAACTGGATTTCCCAGACTTCAGGAATAAATGTTTAAAAGCATTTAAATGCTAACATTTCTTGCAATGGCCCATTCAGCAAGATGTTGACTTGATCAATATGCTGTCAGTGCATTGGTGCCAGTCGAGAAAAGGAGCATGTTTTAAAAGACCCTAAAAGGAAAGCAAATATTGATGTCTCATTGCTTATGCACTATATTGCTCTTTTCTCAAATAAATAAGAGCAGAATGACAATGGTCCTCTGAAAGGTCACCATAAGTCTTGCTAAAATTAGGAGTTTGTTATTTCAATAGCTACAGCCTTGCCATAGTGCAGTTTATCCATGATAGTCTGGTAAAATATAAAACAGTGAAATCTTACAGGTTCAAGCAGATAGAAATTCCATGATCTATTAAAATTATTTTACTACAACTATGCCTTTAATGGAAACAAAATCAGCTGGGATACGTGTGTTTGGATGAACCATCATCTTTTTTTAATAGTAAGACAAATCTAAAAGAAAAAAGGACTTGGCAGATCACTAATAGCTGTCTTTAATTATTTAAAGGTCAAATTACATCTTCAATTGGATTGATACCAGAAGGTATAAAAAGGCAAATTTTGGAAAATTTAAACCTGCACCCTGTCTTATTTCTGAGCTTCATTTTTTTCAATCATAGAAATTTTAAAAATGAGGAATGGAGCCACCATTGTTCTTAAATCTTAAGTTTGATCCATTGACTGATAATGTTCCCTGGACTGGGGTATGAGATGGGGACTCGTGCCTGCAACATCTGATCATTTGGGAGGGAAGGGGGAGTGCTCCATCCATTATGACTATAGCTAGTGAAAGTGAGAAACATTATTTCTCTCCTTGTCTCAGGAAACCTTTCTGTTATCCCTAAATCCAGAAGATTGAAAAACAGACTGTAGCTCTATCCGCATGTATGATGTATTTCTGTGCAGTGTGCATTAACATCACACCTTTTATGGCTCTCACCTCCTAATAAATGTTAACTATGTTTCGTGGCCACCAAAAAGTTTCCCAACAATTAGATTTCTTGGACTGATTGGAAACCTGGCTTCCAAATATTCCAATGTGTATGTTTATTCATTTTAATTATTAAAATATAATTTCAATGTGATATAAAACTAGCTCTGGATTATTTTTATATCAATGCAAGGAGAAAACCTCAATTGAGAATATCAAGAATGATTCCTTACAATTCTGATACACAAAGTAGCTATCACTAGTCAGTAAAATGTATTTAGAACTTTTTTAAAAAATGAACAAACTTACATGTTGTGCCAAGAAATACAATATGTTGCAATTCTTTATTATTGTAATCTTCATAAACTCATGTATTGTAAAAGAATAACACAAAAACATTCAAGTCTGACTAAGTGAGCATTCTATACTATTTAAGCTTAGAAAACAAATCACACAAGAGGTTATATATACAGTCTTATGTCTTATTTTGTTGACACAATATTGAGAGTATAAGCTAAATTTATTCTGAGATCATAAATAAGTCATAAATCATAATGAGTCCCTTATTCAAGAGGAAGAAATTTAAAATTTGTATAGGACTATAATTAATATGGCTAATACAGCTAGTCCTTGGTCTGTTTAATGACTACCTCAGAGATTAACAATTGATGATAATAAGCTGTAAAATAATATTTTCTGAACAATGCATGCATTTATGACCAAATTGCATGTATCTGATAACAAAAGTCTTCTGTGAAACTGATTGAGGTCTGGTCAGTTTCAGTTTCAGCAGTGCACTAGTGCAGTCAAACTTGTGGCCTGCAGGCTGGATGTGTCATGCACTGGCCATGCCCACCCCCAGTTTAGCAAAGTGGGGGGGAAAATCATAATATGTCACATGACAATGTGATTCTGCAAGTGGGAGAGTTCTAATCAACTGAGATCATAGAGCTGAACATGTAAACTTTCAGTTAGCACCTTTTAGGGAAATTCTGTATTGCAGAATTAGGGAAATTCTGTATTGCTCCTCTCCTTTGTGATCTTATTGGTGAG
>AZIM01002613.1:210584-224319 GCA_000516915.1 Ophiophagus hannah
ATGTCGGTAGGAGACGTTCCCGCAAATACCCTGGATGTTCTAGACATGGGGTGATTTGTAAGATTAACTTTAAGAAAACATCTACACCACAATCAGAATGGAAATCCAGAGGAGACGTAGACTTTTCTGGAACTCTCAGTTCCTTGAATTGCAGCATATTCAAAAAGTTGTTAGTTATACAATCATTTTAAGATGATTAGAAGGCATACTTATTAAATATTGTAAATGTTGAATAATAATGTTGTTGCTAGAATTTTTCTTAGCATTTGTCCTGCTAAATTTCAGGGTCTGCTTGCTTTACACTACATTTACTTAGTTCTTACAGTGAAACTTATCAATGCATAATACAACAAAGCCTTTTTTTTTTAAGCTGGCTGATCACAATACCAAATGCTGTGAGACTTGAGAAGAAGCAACTATCTGACCTAATGTCATCCATAGGCTGCTGTGACTAGGAAAGAACTAGAATCTAAGTTTCCTGATTCCTAGTCAAGTCCCTTAACCACTATACCACATTACCTAACTTAAATGATGGGTAATAATGTTGTGTAGTATTAATTATGTAAACATTTAAATGCAATCAAATCATTTTTTTCATTCTTCCATTTATGTATTGAAGTTCATGCCCTAACATTTACCTTACATAATGAAATAATAATTCTCTTTGTTTTAAATATGGTCACTGGAAAAAAGGATCCTACTACCAGTATAAGGGTCCAAATTCAATCTATTGCAATATTTATTGCTTTAACTTGTAAAAGTGAATTAATTCTTCTGATCTGATTTCTATATTTCCACAAAGCCCAAATGCCAATTAAATGCACAGTAAATAACAATAATAACAAATCCCATGAGGGATTTTATAACTGGAACTTTACTCAGGAAGTTTATACATACAAACCATGTCCTGAATCAGTAATCAAAGCTTCTTCTCATATATGCTCAAGGTTACACACTGAGCAATAAACCTTAGAATTTGGTACAAATGTTGACTTTATTAAATTTCATTTCCATGTCTTCTTTCTATGTTCAAGCAAGGTAGCCATCCTGTTTGTTACAGACTTTTGATAATATTCAGCACTTCTGAGATGCATTCATTCATGAATATACTTTTACTGTTATTTTCCTAGTCATTATGAAGCCCAGCTATATACGTATTTCCCAGATTACTTTAAAAGCCTCTCTTCTCCTAAAACACTGTCATTTGCAGATTATGTTCAACCTAAAATTGGTTTAGGTGATCCAGGAGGACTTTCATGTCCATCATCTTTTATGATACATGGCAGTGAATATTGTAAATTAGAACGATATACAGCCGATTTGCCTGCCATACTGCACATGAAAAGAAAGAGTATAGTATCTCTTCTTAAAACCTTTGTTCTTTGATGACTTAAATTTAATTCTAAATTACAGTAATTATTATACCTGATAAGTTTTACCTTGTTGTATTTAAAAATAAATTAAGAAGAAATTATTCTCCTGTACCTGATATAAGTATTTCATGAAAAACCCATTAACACATTGCTAATCCTATAAGTAGTACATTTTCAAATACAGTATGGTTAAACAAGGAACAGGATTGCCTATCATTTTCAAGGTGTCTTCTAGTATAATTTATTCATATTAGTCCAATTGTCTATGTTTTAACTGAAGCTATACCTGACGATGACAGGATAGGACAAGAGCACTATTTCTTTTCATCTATGTGTGATAATGACCATCTGCAGGAGAAATCTGTAGTGAGATGAAATGATCCCTCTCCCCTCCCTCCCTCCTTCCCTCTCTCTCTCTCTCCCTCTCTCCCTTTCTCTGTAATATTGCCATTTTACTTTTCTTCCTCTTACTGCTCTCCTCCAGGAACTATGGTCATTGCTAAATACATTAAATTCCCAATTCACCTGCCTCCCAAAAAAGTATAAGATAATGGATATGTAATATAATCTTTTTGAGGCTGCCAGACATTATCATTTATGCCAAAAACTGATGGGAAGATTAGCTTACTAACATTAACTGAAAGAGTACAAAGATGGGAAGCCCACAGACTTCATCTGGTGTCTCGATACTACTCCAATTGTGTCTGCCCATCTTATTACATCTAATAGGGCTGGCACGCTCTAGCTTCTATTCACAAAAGCATGTCATCTCCTGGAATTTCAAAGATGTTCCTTTTCTGTGGCTATCCCTCTTCTTTGGAGTAGCATTCTTCCTTATTCTCAATTTGCACAGACCAAGTATTTATGTCATTTGGAAACATTTTAAAAAGATGGCTCTATCATAGAAAAAAAATCTCTTTACTTTATATAAGGTAAGGATACTCAACACTCCTTTCTGCTGGAACAAATAGTGCAGCTTATCTGGTTAGCACAGGAGCACTAGGATTAAACCACCTCTTTTAATTGGACTTGAATTCTATCCACAACTAATGGAGTGATCAAATTATCACTATTGTACTGCTAAACATTGCAGTTAGATCACTGCATTTTGAATTAACTGCAGTTCCTGAGTCATCTCCAAAGGCATTCCCAGATTATATGATGATGAGGGTACTAAACACTGACATAAATTCTTCCAGTTGAGAAAGACCTTTATCTGATGCAACTGCTGAATATCATCTGACTACAGCTTCCTGCTGATGCTGTTAGATGTTGTTAGTCCAGAAGGACTCCAAAGTATAGAACTGCTCCTTCGGGGGGAATGGGACTCTGTTCAAAGCTAAATTCACTAAAGGAACTGAGTCAGATCATTTACTTGCTAACAACAACTCTACCCAGCTACAATTCAATTTAAGCTCTAATCTCTTAAGGTCTTCAGATGCTAGGTAATGATCCCACAAGGCATGGGAAACAGATAGTGTTTCAGAAACTAATCTACCTTTTTAAATTCAGAATTCTAAGAATTCCATCTAGAAGCTATCAGAGGCTCTCCAGATAGACATTGGTGAACAGCATGTATGTAACTTTTAAACAGTTCTGCCTTTGGTTTCTTATTTAAGTGCTTTTCCACCTGACCATTACTTGAACAGTCTTGCTTTTTCTGTTTCTTCAGGCTGGAAAGAGATGAGTTTCCTTTCAAAAGCAATTGAAAAAGAATATATTTTAGATACATTTTCCAATGTAGTTGCTAAGCTATCAGATACACCCACTGTCAGAGTAAAATAAATCATCACTCAAATCTTCTGCCAAGGATTCCTGATACACAATAATAGCATACAAATGTGAAATAAAAATTAGATTTGTTTGTTATATAGTTCTACGTAAATTCTAGAATTTATATGTATTCACTCTTAAGTAATGTTATTCCATTATGGTAGTCCTTTTGGGATTGTGATTTTACATCATAGCTATTCACTAATATGATATTAAGGATATTTTATTGTTTGTAGGCCACACAGTGAATAACAGGGGACTATAGGAATCAAAACATATTACAGCAGTGGGAAAAAAGGCAATCTTCACATTATTCTGCAAAATTGGTTCACGCTTTCATTGATTGTGAACTCCATGGAATTTTAGTTCAACATTTTAAAGTATCCTGTAACATATCAGAAAAGTAATTCACTGTTGTAATTAAGTACGTGCAATAAACCTTTGTGAAGGTTTTAATGAAAATTATGGCCAGCAATATATCTCTGGAATATTTGTATAATAAGTTATTTATAAGAAATGAATTATCTATGCAAAAGGGGGAATAATTGTCTTTGACAAGAAATAAATGTATTTTTGTTCCTTTGTTGTGAATGACTCACACTTTTATGCTTTTTCCAACACTATATAGTTTCCCTTTATTACAGTCACTGTAGTGAATTTCAAGAACTAGTGACAGTTGATGTACATGTAATGCAACAGCCTTCCCTACTGGATTAAGATTGATATTCATTGCCCAGGAAACAGCACCATTGACTTAGGTTGGAAAAAGCTGTAGTTCATCTTATGGTCAAACTAAGGTTCAAATACATTTGTAAATTGCAAAGAAGTAAATTGAAGAAATGACTTTTTCTCAGTGGAAAAAAACACAATTTAAACATTTTTAAAAAACATAGATAATTTAAAAAAACAAACAAAACCACTGTACTGGATGTTTTATTACCTAAAAGTGTATAACTACAGTACATATTACTACATTAAATTTCCAAAATTGAAAGGTAAGTATAATAGGCAAAGATTATGATTTGAGGAGAAGTGTATGAAAGCCAAGAACACCCTAAAATTTGTCCTCAAAGTTTGTCACTGTTGAATGGACTTTATGAGCTAAAGGAAAGCATGATGCATTTGGGGGTGGGGAGTGGGGAAAAGCTCAGAGAAATCATGGAGACAGCTGACACTGGCCTCCAAATATAATGATTGTGTAACATTTTGGAATATTGTAGATCAGAATAAGAAATAAGAAGAATAACAAGATCAGAATAAGAAATTTTCATGTCTGTGTGGAAAGTTTGTTGTATATCTATCTAAGGAGGAAAACAGCAAAAACTATTATTTCCTATTGCACCATTAATACTTAGAGTTGCCAAGTTTGGAGAACCTTGTCCTAAGATGTTGTGAACTTTTACCAAATGCACTGATCTCAATGAGTTTTGAACAAGCAGTCTTCTTTTCAACAATATATCAGAGATATCAATTTCCAATGTTATTTTAGCCAAATTCCACCTTTATCTCATTGACACGAAAAATAAGCATTGCACCTTGTTGTGTCCGCGCAGCTGCAGACTTGGTATAACCCGCTGTGAGTAGCATGGGAAAATACACTAATATAATTGGCTAATGGCAGAGCAGGCAATCCCTATATAAGGGAGCCCTCCAGCTGTTGGCCTTCATTGGGTTGCAGTTGAGAATAATATTTACTCATAGTAAAGTATTGTTGTGGATCCCTGTCTCTGGCTACTTCTTTCAATGACACAATAACTGGAGACGAAGGTGGGAAGAGCCAGCGTGGATCGCCGCAGGCTGCAGAACCCAACAGCCAACTGATCAGTGCTGTTCCGGGCCATGGACACAGCCGCAATCAACGCAAAGAGCCTGTGGAGTGAGAGAAGCAAGAGCACCTTTGATTGAAGAGCTGGGACCCTCAGAAACTACCATGCCGCAGGAGGGCCAGCTAGAAGCAAAATTGCTGCTGCTAATCACAAGAGCTGATCAGAAGGGCTGAAAAGCTGCAGAAGCTGCCTCGCCACAGGAGGCCAGATGATAGGCCCCATCACTACAGCTGCTCAGAGAAGCTGATCGGAAGGTCCGATAAGCCACAGAAGCTGGCTCACCACAGGAGGGCCAGCTGACAGGCCCCATTGCTGCTGCTGATCGTAGGAAGCTGCCATGCTGCAGAAGGGCCTGCTGATCCAGAAGCTCGTCAAATCACCACAGAGGCATCAGAAGCCCAGGGGAAAAAATATGTGAGTCAGAGCTGAGTCAGAGCTGGCTGACAGCCTTCACTGCAGGCAAACCCAGGCCGCCTAGGACAGACCAGGGTAGGGGGTAACCTTGTCAGACCACTGGGGGAAGCGTCGGGACAACACCCAGGGGGGTCTTCTGACAGACAAGATGGCAAATACCCAAAAGTTACCCCTTTTGACCCTGAATTAGAAACTTGGGGACTCTTATCTAGTACAATTTGACTGCAGTTTAGTCAAAATGATCTTACCAACATCACAGACAACTGAAAGAGACAAATCTTCCTTAGCAACTGTGGCAGGGAAGTCTTTGAGACGGCTTGCGCCATCATCACTCCAGACCCCCTGCAGATGGTTCCATGGGCTACACTAATTCAAAAGCTAACCCAACATTATGCTCCCAAACCTTCCTGCATTGCAAGGTGGCATGCATTCTACCAGTGGGACCAAGCGGACAGTGAGTCCATAGGCCGCTATATGTCTGCACTCTGCACGCTGCCTTGTATTGCAAATTCCATGACCTGGATGAGGCCCTCCGAGACCGGTTAGTGAGTGGCATAAGGGACATAAGGATACAAAGATGCCTACTCGCCAGAGCCACCCTAATGCTAAAAGAAGCCCTTGATGAGGTCATTGCCACAGAGCAGTCTGGCAGGTCCACAGAAGAAATCCAAACACGAAAGTCAAACAGTCTTAAAACTGCCAGGCAGGCCACCATGGTCCAGAGGGAGATGAGGACACAGGCGACAGTGAGGAAGACATGCACAAAATGAGAGTGGAGCTCCCCCCAGGCGCGACAGAGATGGGGAACTTAAGACAGTGCAGTGCATGAGGTGCAGGGGAAACCACTCAAGGGCAGTGTGCTAACATAAAAACACAGTATACAGGTGGTACAGGAAAAAGGGACATCTAGCACAAGTCTGCCGTGCAGCTTTTCCCAAAGCCACACCTACAAATGCAGAAAAAGGCAGTTTAAGCTGTCCACACAGCAGGAAGCAGAGCCAAGTAAAAGGGAAGAACATGGAAGAGGACTGCTTCACCATTTGCACAGACCCACGACCCCTGGAAACAGTAAGCCACCAATCCAGGATCCTTCCAAACAAGAAAATCCACATGACTGTTCACATCGAGGGGGCACCATGTGGGATGGGGGTGGGTACGGGGTCAGCCACAACCATCATATCACAAACCACACTAGATGACATAGTAGACAAGAAGAAACAGCAGAAGCTCAAGCCCAGCCGCGTGAGGTTCAGGGACTATCAGGGAAACAACATTCCCACTGCAGGCAACAGCAAATTCTTTGTCAAGTATGGACAGTTTGCTGGATACCTACCATTAGTCGTCACCAAGGGATCCTTGCCTAGCCTATTAGGACTGGATTGGTTTGCATCCTTGAGGCTGGGAGTCACAGGTATCCATGCAACAACTACAACAACATTTAAGGACTTGAGTAAAGACATCACAGATATGTTCGACGGCACATTGGAGAAATACAAAGGCAAGCCAATATCCTTCAGCCTAGACCCACAAGTGGCACCCATTTATCTGAAACCTAGACAGGTGCCATTTGCGTTGAAACCAAAGATTGACGAACAGCTGGACAACCTGGTCCAGCAAGGAGTCCTGGCTGACCACACACAGTGGGAGAACCATCATCATGCCCATGAAGCCCAATGGGTCAATACACATTTGTGCCAATTACAAGTACACAATAAACAAGGCACTACAACAGAGTGCGTATCCTGTCCCGGTGGTACAACATCTGCTACACTCACTGGAAGGTGGCAAAATTTTTGCAAAGCTCAACCTCGCCATCGACGATGAGACAGCTGAAGCCCAGATGATCGTCACACACTGGGGACATTCCATTGCAAATGACTGCAGTTTGGGGTGAGTGTTGCCCCCAGACTCTTCCAGAGTCTGATTGGAGAGGATGCTGCATGGAATACCAGGAGTCATCCCATATTTCAATGATGTCCTAATTTCAGCAGCAAATAAACCTGAATTAATTGACTACTTATGAGCAGTACTTAACAAGTTCCAACAGGTGGGGCTCAAGGTAAAAAAAGAAAAGTGCCTGGTTGCCGTGGACCAGATAGAATTCCTTGGATATCTTATCGATGTGGCCGGTCTACATCCCACCAAGGAAAAGACTCAGGCAATTAAAGAAGCCCCAACGCCCATGAACAGAACAGAGTTCCAAGCCTTCCTGGGCTCCTTAACTTCTACAGTGTCTTCCTGAGACAGAAAGCATCCATCACGGAACCATTACACAGGCTGCTCAACAAGAAAACTCCATGAGTCTGGGGTCAGAAGGAAGCACTGGCCTTCAAACAACTAAAAAACTTACTAACATCAAACAGTGTACTGGTCCAGTATAACAAGACCCTACCATTAACATTGACTTGTGATGCCTCTCTGTATGGAATCGAACCCATCCTGAGCCACAAGTTCCCAGACGGAAAGGAGGTGCCCACGCATTTTTTCGAGGACACTGTCCGGGGCGAAGAGAAATTACAGCCAGCTCGACAAAGAAGCATTGGCTGCTGTTACAGGGATTAAAAGATTCCACAAGTATGTGTATGGGCAGAATTTTGAGCTTATAACGCACCTCAAACCATTATTAGGCTTCCTCGCAGGTGACAGGCAGACACTGCAAGTCCTGTCTCCATGCATGCTAAGATGGACTGAATTCCTAGTGGCCTACCAATATAAGCTCATACACCACCCAGGCTCGAACATAAGCAATGCAGAAGTGCTTAGTAGATGACCATTGGCAAATCAAGTGGAAGACCCTGCACCAATAGCAACAGTAGTAGTAGTCAAAACACTAGAAACAGGACTGATCACCACCACTGAGGTGGCCAAAAAATCCAAAGAAAACCCAATCACAGCACAGGTATTGAACTGGGTGTGGAGGGGGTGGCCTAAAGATCCAACAAGCACAGCATTTAGGCCATTCAAAGTGAGGCAACATGAACTATTAGTACAGACTGTGGGGGAGCCATGTAGTGATACCCCACCAACTACAAGACTCGTTGCTGCAGATGCTACATGAAGGCCATCCCAGAATTGTCCGCATGAAGGCATTAGCTCGCAGTTACCTGTGGTGGTCATCCATGACAAAGACATCGAACAGTGGGTGGCCTGCTGCAAACCATGCCAAGAGACATGACCATCACCCCCCATCACACCACCATGAGAATGGGAGACACTGAGGTGTCCATGGTCCAGGCTACACGTCAACTTCGCCAGGCTGGTATCCAGTAAATTCTTTTTAATCATCATCAACGCCTACTCCAAGTGGTTAGAAGTGGCTGTCATGAGCATGACCACCACAGATGCCACTGCCAATGTACTACACAGATTGTTCACAACCCATGGCCTGCCAGACATGTTGGTCTCCGACAACAGGCTACAGTTCATGGTCAGGCCATTCAAACTATTCCTGGAAAACAGGGGTATCTGCCATGCATTTCACCCCACAGGAAATGATCAAGAGGAGAGGATGGTACGCACGGCAAAAAATGCCCTAAGTAGAATGAGGAAAGGCAATATACAAGAAAAGCAAGAGAGATACTTATTAACCCAGCACATCATCCCATGCATGGCTATGGGCAGAAGCCCAGCAGAGCTGTTAATAGGCAGGAGACTGAGAACACAGCTGGATAGAATACACCCCAACTATGGGACAATCAACAAAGAGAGGAAGCAAAAGTCAGACATTTCCAACAAGGTGAAAGGGTGTATACCAAGAATTATGCTGGGAAACCTATTTGGGTACCCAGCCACATACTTGAAGTCACGGGGCCCTGGTCATACCATGTGCAACTCAGCAATGGTAAGGTGTGGCGCAGACACTTCGACCAGCTGTGAGACACCCAGAGCGACTGACTGATGGCAAATCGGAGGACACTGAACCACAGGGGGACGAGGAGAGAGACTTACCTGAGAAGGAGATTGCAGTGCCCGAGGTGACACCTGTCGTGAACCCCCCACCGGCTGAAGTCCTGAGGGATACATCCAGTCCTGAGGGATACATCCTGAAATTAGACAAAGAGACACTGATGTGTATAACGAGCAACTCAGAATCCTGGAAGATTGAAGATTGAATCGATCCTGGAAATGACCAGCCTACTTGAAGGATTATGTCTGTAATTAATTAAATAATAATTAAAGTATAATAGTTAATAGTTAAGTAATAATAGTAATACTAGTTAATAATTAAAGTTAATAAGTATTAAAGTACCAGCTGGATGGTGAGGGGTGTTGTGTTCATGCAGCCGCAGACACGATACAACCCACCATGAGTAGCATGGGAAAATACACTAATATAATTGGCTAACGACAGGACAGGCAACCCCTATATAAGGGAGCCCACCAGCCATTATCCTTCATTGTGTTGCAGTTGAGAATAATGTTTATTCACAGTAAAGTATTGTTGTGGATCCCTATCTCTGGCTCCTTCTTTCAATGACACAATACACCTGGGCTTATTTAATATCAAATATGAAAACTCCAGAAGTTTTTACATTGGCCTACTATAATATTCTTCCATCTTCTCTCTTAGAAATCTTTGTGGACATTCCTAAAGAATAATATACCTATGCATGTTATGTGAGATTGAAACAGACACATAAACTACTAAACTGACTCTTTCATAGACTCTCTGAAAAGAGGTCAATGTTATCTCTTGAAACAGAGAAGAGAACTAGCGCGCTACTTGAGTGGGCTGAGTAGTATGTGTAAGGGTATCTGTAATTATTGCCCCAGGATTTGAAGGTTAGAGGATTTGAAAATTAGAGAATAGGAGCAGACCAGCATTATTACTTTTGGTGTCTCTAGAAAACCACTGAGGATGATTATCAAGAAATTCCTTTGGGAATCCTTTCTATTGAGCAAACTCATGCAAAGATGGACTCTTTCTAGAATCATCTAGACTATATTTATTTCCCAATTACAGCACAACATTTAGGCAGGACATGGATTAACTAACCTTAAAATTCTGTTAGGAATTTCAGATTATACAACTAGGTTTGATATCTTAACTATGATACAACAAACAACTGCTTCATGTGGGAGATGTCCAAATATTGTTTTATGTTAACATAATATTATGTGTATTTTGGTATATTACAGTGATGTTATGGTTTAATTTGATGTTAGCTATTTTATTATTTTTAAATTGTTTTGAAATATGACCATAATAAGCTAAATTAAACTAAACTAAACAAACTAAACAATCTAATTTTTAAAAATTATCAACTTAGTCTATACAGTCAGTTACAATATAAACCAAGCATGTTTCAACAGAAAAATCCAGAGATTAACCATGACATACTGTATTTGAAAAACAATAACATTTAAAATTAACACATTAAAAACAGCCAAAATTCATGAGATATTTTAAACCTATACATCCTGTATATGTAGCAATAAAAGAGGGATGTTTATTATGTTCATATATTTACTTTTTAAAAAATCTAAATAAACTAAAAAAAATGAAGGTTACTTTGGCTTTTTCTTTATTTGGATAAATTACTGCTTTGCTAGAAGAGGATCTCCACTCTTTTTTGTCCAAGGGAACTTGGAATATTGAAAACATCTTGTGGGCATTCTTGTAGACTATCTGTCTCTCACAGCACTTAGCCCTTCCCCACTGGAAATGCATAGGCCCATATCTAATGGAAAAATGTTTGGCTATTTATAATAAAAGTTAGAATTATAGAAGTTAGGGAGCTGTTAATCTCTAATCTAGATGAACATTTTGCAAAATTTTGGAGCATCCAGAAATTGAATCCAGGTGTTATATATGCAGATCATGTGCTTATATTGAATTAGTTTCTCCTGTACTATCATATGTTGGAAAAATATTTAAACAATGCATTTTTTCTTTTAGCTTCTAGCAAATGTTACCCAAATCTCATTTAAAGTAGGGAAGGCTTTTTCCTCATACAAAAATTCTTGTTTGCTGAAAAATGCATTTTCTTTAATAAATGTCACAGTTTTTTCAAACCAGTCAAGTCTGTACTCTTTAAAAGAAACAGGTCTGTGTATGTATGTGTGTGTGTGGATTAATATAGAAATGTTGGTAGAAGATGAATACTGACAGAGAATGATATAAAAGGGAATGGATGAATGTTGGTGGGCATATTAATTTTGTAACAAGTGGTCCAGATTTGCTCTCCAGAAGGCTTTGTGTTCTTTCTCCTGCTTCTTTCTCCTTTTTGAGAGATCCTTTCTTAACCTTCAAATGTATTTATTTGCATTTGTTTTAATGGTATTAAATAACATAACATAACATAACATAACATNTAACATAACATAACATAACATAACATATAAATAAGCAATGCCACCTGTCAGGTTATTGCCCTAGTTTTAACATTTAGTCCATTTAGCAGGTGACCTAAATCTTATCCCACAGAACCATGAATACTCTTACAATGGCTACAAAAGCTGGTAAAAGAACTGGTCCCTCACTTTGGTATATCCACCAGTATAAATTGAAACCACACAGTTTAACACTAACTTTTCTGAACCAGAACATTGCAAACTGATGTGTGGTTTCAATATTAAATAATTTACAAATGTCACTTAAATTGTTTTTGTCGGTTTTTCCTCAACCAATATTAGTTTATTTTCTCATTCTTTTCATTAATTATTAACTGTAGTAATAAGAAAAACAAAAGAATATTTGTATTTAATAACTGCATACATTAGAAAGTTTCAATATTTTGCTAAGCATAATTTGAAAACTATTTTTAGGGTATTATTTGCTCTCCCTTTGAAACAGTTGAGCAGTCTTTCAAATGCCAAAAATGACTGTAAATCCTGGCACAGATATACTTTGGGAAAAGCTTTTCTCAATCAGATAGCTTTTATTTTATTTTTTATTTTTTTAAAAAGAAGACATCGGTTTTGACTGGGCTAAAATTGAATAGGTGAAACTTATAAAGAATCTGAGGGCTGCCTGTTGTACTAATATTTTCTAGCTATTAGGATTTGCAACTTGTTTATTTTTAAAATAAAGAAGACCTGCAGTTTCTTTTCTACATAATCATTTTAACAGTCTCAAGGCTCCAGTTGCTACACAATTGATCAGAAGTAATGGAATGGTAGTGTGAATCTTTCTGAAAGTTCCTCCCAGCTTGTATGTTGTTAACAAATATTAAGAAATAGAAAAGAAAAGAACTGCAGTTTGTCAGTTCATCCATTTTCCATTTCTTAGCTGAAGGACAAATTAAATGTAACTATACCAATATTTTCAGTCTATGTACCATTTTTACACTGTTAGAACTGGAATTGGAAGGCCCTACACATCTATTGGACAGGACAAGTTAAACATGGAAATAATGTCACAGTTAGATTAGCTTCAAGTATTATTATAGCAAAGCAGATCAGTACTTCTTTTTGCATGTACCACAAATCTTTTCAATAAATTATATCCTTTAGATGCCAAAATGTATTTTAAAATGGGTGGAAATATGGTTTTAGATTTCATCAATAAGATCCTTTATTGCCTCAGGTCAGATTTGATTCCTGGTTATTACAGACAAACTATCAATTTGGCACTCATATCCTGCATTTATTACAGTATAGTTACCAATGGTATGATTAATAAGAGGCAAAATGCATTTCAGTGGTCTCTAAATGCAAAACTGAGAATTCTTTCACATAGAAGGTACTGCCCTGAAACAAAATGACAGTATTTCTTAAGAAAAAAAAATAACCATAACTCAAAAAACTATTCCAGCAAACTTTAATACTGAGTGGCAATTATATTGAACTTGACTTTGTAATGGGAATTCAGTCACCAGCTTTAGTCACTAAGTTTTTGAATAGAATTGTTTTCCAGCTTAGATTTACATTTGAGAAATTATACTTTCACTTTTGCTCATTCACCAACTCAAAGTATACGTAGACATCAATAAAGGATAAATAAATAATTATTTCCCCTTATTTATCTCTTTTGCCTCATTCTTTTATGGTGTGGGACAAATGTGGCAATACAGGCAGTTTAACGCATTAGGATTAGAATTTTTCAAATTGCCTGGCATCTTTCAACTGTTTCTAATAAACGACAATGATGGCAAAAATAGTGCAGTTGTATTCATTGTATATCAGTTCACTGCTCACTTGGTTTTAGAACATATTTTAAAAATTTATTCAGTTGTTGATATTGTAGACTACATCTTATTTCTTTTTCCTTATTATTCACAAGACTGCCATTTTACAGCACTATATAGAGTGACCAATAACCTTTTAGTAAAAAGGGAAGCAGGTAAATTTTATGTCTAGTTACTGTAACTGTTTAAGCCCAGGGTCTTCAAACTTGGCAAGTTTAAG
>AZIM01002614.1:46339-61970 GCA_000516915.1 Ophiophagus hannah
AACAATATGGGTCCTCATTTTACTGACCTGATTGGCTGGGTCTTCTGTTGTCCTGCACAGGAGAATGGAGTTGGAAAGCAGGTTAGTGGGGTGGGAGGGAATGGGATTTTACAGTAACCTTCCCCCAGGAGTNCCCCCCCACCAAGCCACGCCCACAGAACCACTAGTAAAAAATTTTGAATCCCCCCACTGGGAAGACTGAGTCAATCTTGAGCTGCTCAGAATTAAACTCCTGGAGTGAGCAGTGAGTTAGCCTGTAATACTGCATTCTAACCATTGTGCCACCACATACATACCTAGAATGAACTTCTTCATCTTAGAGGGCAAAGTATTATTAGAGGGCAAAGTAGCTTGTACTTGTCCAGATGAAAAATATATTATTATGACTATACTAATAATTTTATCTTGGAGGTAATTATATTAAACTCCCCATTGAAATATGGAGCATACTTTTTAGATTAGGACTTCCCCTAACTGAGTATGGCTAACACCTTATGTTTTCAAAAGGCAAATAACATATTTTGGTGGGCAACTTAATACTGTGCAGCTTCCTTTTTTGCAAGTGAGAACGTAAACATTGTACAATATTTCAATGGGGAGGGGCCGAAAATGCAATAAACAAGGGGGATGGATGATAGAATTTATACACGATACAACTTGAAGCACTCTGTTTCAGATGGCAGAGGGAGGCAGTACTTAATACACACAGCCTTGATTGTTTCTGTTTTTTCACTACCAAACCTATAAGATGCCCATCCCCCAAAACAAAACAAAACAAATGTGTGGACTGCTTTAAAGTGTCCTTGTAATAAAATATTCAGAACAAGCTGGATTGACCTTGAGTGGCAACAGGTGAAAGAATCACTTAAGATCCAGTGGCCTAGTGAACTAAATTGTTTATATTTACTGATGATGCTTCAAAAATGCTGACCAAGTAGGAGGGATAAGTAATTCAGGTGGGTTTGCCTTAAACACACTGAAGTTATGCTGTAATTTACACTGCCTTTTCCTTCGTCTTGTCTTTGTAAAGCAATAGGCTAAAGATATGTAAGCTGCAGCTCTAATTTTGCTCAGGGCTATTCAGCAAGCTGCCAATGCTCATCTAGGAGACCAGTATACACGGTGGGTGTTTGCATGATTAATACATTTATGTTGTATCATAAAAGTAATTTGGTCATTTTAAGTGAGCCAAGATTTGATCATAACACTGGATGTTCAAGAAATTCATGTAAAGCCTCAATTTCATGGATCCCATTTAAGAGAATCAGATGCTACAGGAAAAAGATTGGTCCAGATATCCTCTGAAATAATGGGTGAAATCTTTGCATCTGAAGCAGTATGGGAGAGGAATTTATTTGAGTAGTAATAGCAACTCAGGAGTTTTAGATGCTGATAATACATTTGCATTAAGCCAAAAAATAATTTAATTGACTGTATTACCTTTCTGTAGTTTTGAACAATTCAGATTTTATTTACAATGATAAAATGATTTAAAAACCCGATTATTAATCATTTAATCTAAATTATTAACTTCATTAACCCATCACAAAGAAAAAAGAGGATAAGGAAAGGAAAATTTTATTATAAAAGTAACAATCATAATTAACAGTTGGTTCCAACATCTTCTAAATATGTTTTTCAACTTTAATTCTATAATAGTATCGTGAATTAAAAAAGGAACTAAGCTGTCACAATAACAATAAAAAGGTAGTATAATAATTTTGGCTTTTGAGGTTTGTTAACTTGGATTTCATAGAGAAAGAGGAGTCAAAACGAATGCTCAGTGATAAATCTGGAAATCAGGAAAGTTAAAACTCCTTTCACGATATAGGAGATTTAGGCAAATAAAACCCACATGTTTGCACTTTCCACAAAACCCCTAATAACCTTGATAAACAGATTAAGAGAGAATCCCTGTGAATGATTTTTTGAATGTATAAAATGTATACATTTTTTCCTGTCTTACTCCCAACAACTCTGGCCAATTTATCATTTAAAAGTAAAAATTAAAAAAGAAAAAAGGAATCATGAACAGATATAAAAACAACGTATAACCACAAATCCCATCCAGCAGGAGCTCCATCTTTCCCTTGTCCCAAAGACTGGGAGAAAAGCCATGCCTTGATTAACTTCCTGAACATCATCAGAGCAGGAGCCATGCAGTTTATTCAATTACATTCAGTTTTACAATAGTTATATTTCTCCATAAACTCATTTGAATTTTATTTGAGTGTTTACTTCAGTATTAATCCAAGATAAACAGTTTTAAATATTTACTCTATAAATAAATATGTTTTCTTAGGGTAATTATTCCAAGGTAGGAATTCAAATATGAAGTAAAGTCCCATTTTTAAAAACATTTCCATAAATATATTATAAGCTATAAAAATGTATGACTTGTTCCAATTAATTGAGCAACCTGATAATTTACAAAAAAATGTTGCACTATATCAAATAAAATTTGTTATACAACATTAATTGTTTTCAGGGTAATTCATTTGGATCTCTTTGCTCCATCAAGTGGTCATCCAGAGCTTTCCAGTCTCAATATGATAAGGACTCATCCCATTTTTAAGATTTATTTCATTCTGCCTTCTCCTTCATTAAGCTATAAAATGTTTGACTGCTGCGATTTTCAGTTTTAAAGTACTAAATAATAGCTAACAGCAGAGGCAACCCAAAGCATTTGGCTGACTGAAACTAAGAATGCATAATGGCTCCCACATACAGTAATCCAGTGGTCCCCAACCTTTCTGGCTTGGTGGCCTGGTGGGAGGAAGAGAGGATGGTTCTGCACATGCACACATGCACAGCTCCATTTTCATGCACCTGCCATTCGGAGCTTCACACATGAGTGTGAGTATCCACCACTGGCGCAAGTGGAGCTGCATGCATGCTTGCATGCCTGCCCACCATTTGTGCATCCTGTTTCCAAATGGGCTGTGGCCCACTAGTGGGCTGTGGCCCAGGGTTTGGGAAACACCTGCAGCAATCAACCAGAATGATCACTGTTCTCCTGAGGATAGAAGACAGAAGATAGTCAACATAGTTCAGTTCAGATAGAGTTCAGTTCTTTGCTACTATTCACAATTTGCCACATGAAGGTATTGTTCACTCTGCCTAATGATTTGGGCTGACCCAGCTAATTAATTTGTGGTCTACTTTATCAAATGTCTTATTGAAGTCCATGTATATTATATCAACTGCTAATTTTGTCACATTGTCAAATAATGTAGTAAGTTTTGTCTGGCATGATCTGTTTTTGATAAGCCCATGTTCACCTCTGGTTATGACTCTGGTTATGTTGCCTCTATTATGACTTACCTAGTTACCCCTTCTCTCCCCCCCACCATCCACACAATATGTCCCCTTTGATTCAATACCATCAGGAAGGCACAGGTATGCTTCCCATCTGCCCATTCTAATCTTCCTGCTCACCCAACATGGGTAAATTCTAATCATGCTTTCCTTTCCACAACTTGATTGGTCCCTATAGCCACCCTACAGTTGGGAGATTGGCAATTTGGAGAAGAACTCAGGCTAGCCTCCTACCCTATCACAACCCTAATTTTTTCTTTTTGGGGGGACAAATTCTTGCAGTTTTCTTATCAAGATTTTGAAAGTGCCTTGCCATTGCTTACTTCCTAGGGCTGAAAGAAAATGACTGGCCCAAGGTCACTCAGCTGGCTTTGTGTTCAAAGCAGGATTCATCTGTTCCTTATTTCTAGCTTAACCATTACACCATACTAGCTCTCTATTACAAACGATATAGGAGTAGGTAATTATAGAAGACCTATTAGTAGATAATTGCAGGAGAGTAATTAATGAATTTCTGGAAAATATGCTCTGTTAAAATGCCACCAATTAATGTTCATATACAGTAAAGTATCCTACTAATCCATTATTTGGAGCAATTGCATAAATCCAGTCTGCAGATACTAAAAAAAAAGACTTATTTTGCTTGTGTATGGTAGAATTATTCTTTCAGGAGAAAGAAATACTGTGGGGGTTGACTCATACTGAGATTCAGTGTGATGAATGAGGGAGCTACTACTCTATCTATGGATTTATGATGCAATAACTTGGGGGCAGGAAAAATGGCTTTAACATGGACGTAAAGTTAAGAAAGCAAAGTAATGTACAGGTATTCCTTGATCTATAACCACAATTGGAATCAAAGCCTCTGTTGCTAAGCAATGTGGTTGTCAAGTAAGGTGCACCAATTTTACAAACTTTTTTGCCACAGTTATCTGATTCATCATGGTTGTTAAGTGAATCACATGATTGTTAAATGAACCAGGCTTTCCCCATTGACTTCGGATGTTGGAAGCCACGGGACAAGGTCATAAGTGGTGATCACATGACCACGGGATGCTGCAACTATTATAAATGCATACCAGTTGCCAAGTATGGAAATTTTTATCACATGACTATGATTATGTACTTCATTGTAAAATGATACAAATTGAAGCATTTCTCAAGGAGGTTATTTAAATCCTTGTTTTAATAAACAACAGGTTTAAAAAAAATAAAGCAACTAATACATTTTAAGAATTTCCTAGGGTAGTTCTTGAACCTTCTTTCCTGTTGCAATAGGAGCATATTCTCAGAGAAAGTTAACTCCAGATGTTGCTGGTGGAGGGACAATTAATAGAGGCTTTCATTGAATGGAATTCATTCATTACATCCCCATACTATGTAACATTTGATTAACGACCACTTCCTTCTGAAATAGCACTTGACAGAGAAAGTCTCAGGGTAATGCTGAGATTTGTTAAGTACCTGTTGTTAAAGATCTCTGCAGTAATAAAACAATCAGTCCTACTTACCTACTCATACTTGACGTTACTTAACTACTCAACTGTCTCCATGAAAGTAGTAGAAAAGATTCAGAGATAGTGGAACAAGACAGATGAGGTTATATGAATCATTGAGTATTCTTTGTCTTACAATTCTGGTACTAGAATATGAGTAAACTCAGTTTGTTTTACCATTTTTGTTTGTAAAGCTGGGTATTATTTTTTCTGGGAAAACTTTGGTTAATAGTTTTCTGAGAAAAGTATTGAAGCTTCTTCTGTAATCTTTCATATTTTATATATTCTTCTTTTATTATCCAATTTATAGAAACTAATTCACTATGGTCCCAAAACAATCAATCTGTAAACATTTCAGAAATATTTGTTTCTTGAAGTTAATGTGGATTTGTTAAAAAGACATGTCTTGAAGAACAATATTATGTTTTCAGAAGGTAACAACTTTGCTTGATTATGAGAATATTATGGTTATAATATATCAACAAAGCTTTTTACACCATACACCACGCTAGCCTCATTAGCAAACAGATTATTAATAAATCTAAAATTGAGTTAAAATCCACACTTAAAGTATATTCCTCAGTGGTTTCTCAATGTATTTCAAGGAGACACAAAGTGGGATACTCACTTTAATTTTTTTTTATTAACAACTTGGGCAAAAAGCTAATGGTCTAGAAGAAGAAACAAAGCACAAAATGAACTTGATAGTTTGGTGAAGTGGATGGAAAAAAACAAAATGAAATTTAGACACTTGACAATAGTTGTGAAAATAATCTTGAATTATAATTAATTAGACACTGAATATGAGCCAGCAGTGTGATATGGCTGCACAAAAAGGCAAATAGAATAATAGGCTAAATTAATAGAAGTAAGTTCCCAAATTATGAAACACAACATTTCTATTCTGTTCCACATTAATAAGATTCCACTGAAGCACTATGCCCAGTTCAGAATAACACAGGTCAGCTAGACCAGCTAAATGAGATCCAAAGTAGCATAACAAAGTTTAAAATATATTGAGTGAAAATGAACACTAAATTTCATAAGGATAGGTTTATTTATTTATTTATTATTCATTTATTTTATTTGGACTTGTATGCCGCCCCCTCTCCTGAAGGACTCGGGGTGGCTCACAGTTAAAACACAGAACAATAAATAATTAAAAACAGANTTTATTTATTTATTTATTATTCATTTATTTTATTTGGACTTGTATGCCGCCCCCTCTCCTGAAGGACTCGGGGTGGCTCACAGTTAAAACACAGAACAATAAATAATTAAAAACAGATCAAACCCAGAGACAAGCGCAAACAGTCAATTAAAACCCCATTAAAACAATCCCGGAGGTCAGTCCAGACCGGCCTGTTCAAATAACCAGGTTTTTAAATTGCGGCAGAAGGAGTGAAGATAGGGGGCCAAACGGAGCTCCGGGTTGAGCAGATGGATATATTTAGTTTTGAGAAAAGATAGTATTAAAGCAAGCATGCTAGCGTTCTTCAAATACTTGAAGAAATGTCAACAAATGTATTTGAGTTTCTCTGGCATCTCAAACAACAATGATTATACATTAAAAGGAGTTTAGAAGTGGAGCCAATTACCTAGATAAGGAGTTGGTTTTCCTTTGATCAATGTGAATAGACATCCATTGGGACATCCATTGGGAATAATCTGGATTCCTACACAGAGCAAGGTTGTTAAATGTGATGCCCTAAACAACCTTTTAGTTTTATATTACTAACAGAATCTGATCTGCATGTAAAGAGGTTTTTAGGACTATGATACAAAAGTTCAGTAGGTTCAGTACACAGAACCATAGAGGTCAATACTGTAATTAAACATTATGATATATCTTTGGGAACTCTTAAGATTAATTTGAAGTTTTATAATCCTGCAATAATTTCTAAATTAAATTTGTTATTAGGAACATGTATGCCAATGGTCAGTTAGTATCATCGACACAGTGGGCATGGATTTGGGCAGACTCCAGCAGACAGTGGAGGATGGTGTGTGTGTGTGTGTGTGTGTGTGTGTGTGTGTGCCTGGCATGCTATGGTCCATGGGTCGAGTCACGAAGAGTCAGGCATGATTTAGCAACTGAACAAGAACAACATGTATGTCAAAATGATATTAACGATACTAATAAAACTCTGTTAAAATGAGCAAAAGTAATTGATCTACAGAGCCTGAGTTCAGTTTTCAGAAACATCTGGTCAACAAAGATGTCTCCTGGCTTCAGCATAAATAAAGGTAAACTGCTTTACTGTTTGGAATGTGCTTGGCATTTTCAGAAAATAAGATGGTGAATTGAGCTGGGGAATGGAAAAAAATTTAAAGCAAAGATTGCTAGGCATCAAGGGATCTGGAAGAAGAATGAATTGCTGCAAGGTAAGATCCTCCATCGTTAAAAGTTGTACCTGAGTTTCACGTACTTCAGAGATTTCTCACCTAAATCTCACAGGGCTCCTTTAGATTTGATGACAAATACTTTAGAAGCTTCAAACAAGAATTATAACTTTCTTTCTATGGACCTGCTCATGTTGTAGAGATTTATAGCCTGCAAGGGGGAGGCTGCTGAATGGAAGAGTTTTTTTCCCTTGGATAGTGCAGAAGAGTTATAGTAAAAGAACTCATAATATATATGAAATAATAAGAGTAGGTTTAATTACAGACAATTTTAGCTTAAGTAGCCTTAAGACACGGAGGAAAAAACACAGTGGAAATAGAAACCTGATGAAGTCAAATAGCATAAACTCTTCAGGCTGCATTTCAATAAAATACTGCAAATGTAAAAGTTAAATCAATAGGGCATTGTGGATTGATTTGTTTTTAATAATAATAATAAGATTTTTCTAAAAACATTTACTTGGGGCAACTGCAGAATAAATCACAAATAGAGCACAGAGTAGACCCTAGAATGTCACACTCTACTTTGCTTGCCAGATAAAGAAAGGCAGTGTGGGAATTTGTAGTCCAATCTGGAAAATAAATTTCACAGAAGAGGAGAAATCCCAAGGCTTCACCTTCCAAATGTTCAATTCCCTAAATATCCAGAGTATTAAAGTCTCAATATCTTTGGAGGGCATCTGATTAAAGAAGACTGTGTTGTGGGTAATTTCCAGTTTAACTTTGATCCAGCACGGTCTCCATATCCACATCAGAGCAAGCATATATGCCACTCAGTTGAACTAACAAAAATAACTCAATGTTCATTTATTTGATATTACCGAACAACAAAAAGAGTTAACTGGCAAAATAGCACCCAAAAAAAGAGAGTCAAAAACAGGAAGAGGGTTAGGGAGATTGAGTGATTCAACCCAGCATTTTAGAATAGCTTCCTATGTTGTGATGTACATTTGTCTAGCATTTCTGATGTTGGGGAAAAAAGCAAATTCAGGATAAGAGAACGGGATCTTTCAGTGCCTCACCCCCCTCCATAAAAATAACACTCAGAAAAGGATTACAAATCCCTCAAGCTGTCCTCTGTCCCAAAGCTGTGCTCTGTGATAAAAATAAACAACAAAATGAGTTCATTTTGTAAAATATGTAAATCTCAGAGAGAAGAAAATGAACATCTCATGTAGGTTGGCCTTTGTGAGATGAAAGATTGCTGGTAGAGCTGTAGGTACTGATCTCAAGGATTCTTTTTGATATTAATAACTGGCAAGCAAGGCACAGCATCCAGCTTCAGGTCAGACATTTGCTGGGTTACCGATGTGAAAATGTGTTATGAAAACAAAGGGTTTCAAATGGTAAAAGCAAATAGATGAGGCCAGTTGTTTATAAGGTTCCCAAATAAAAGGTGATGAGATATTTGAGTTCAAGGGCCAGTAGATATATTTTGAAAGATTTTTTTAAAAGTTTTTACAGAACCATACTATTTTATTTTTTCTGCTTTTATTTTATTTTATTTATTTTTTGTGCCTTTGAATCCATTTTGACTCTTGGGGACTGCCTGGGCAAGTCCCTGCATATTTTCGGCAAGATTTTCAGAAGTCATTTGCCGTTACTTCCTAGGGCTGAAAAGGAGTGATTGGCCCAAGGTCATTCAGATGGCTTTCTGCCTAAGACAGGACTAAAACTCATGCTCTCCTAGTTTCTAGCCTAAGGCCTTAACCACTACATGAAACTAGATCACACTTCAGGAAGCAAATTGTTTCTTATTACTCCATAAATGTGAAAAAAAATAACAAAACATTTTAAAAAACTCTTTGCAATAGGATTTGATATATAATTTGTAAATAATTTGTAAATAATGCCTAATATTGCTGAATGTAAAAAAGAACTGTAACAGGCAAGGGGAGGATAAGAGGAATAGAATAGAATCCCTAAATAGAAAATGCTTTTACCTGTGGCACATTTTGCAACACTCAGCCATATTCCAAATGCATATGCATGTTGAAACACAACTCACAACAATCTCAGCAACTATCTACCCATGGGTGATGAGAGTTTCAGGGAAGATGTACATTTTCTGCAATTAGCCACTCAACACTTCCTGAATTTACAAATGGGTTATACTGTCCCCCTGTGTTTTCCAGCCTCAGTACATAACTACTGTTTTCTGATCTGAGTTGCTTTAAGCCCTGCTGTCAGTCCAACAAAGTAAATCAGATGAAGATACCAATGCCATGTTGGTCAGGACTTTTACTGAAACAACTAAAGTAACAGACAAGTCTTACAAGTCTGAATGTGCTTCTCCATCCCTCATTCCCTCCATTTATCTTGTGAACTAGGGAGAGGCTTGTCTGAGTTGTTTGTGGAAGTTACTTTCTTAGTCTGGATTCATCTCAACCCTCTTTTATTTGACCATTGCCCAGGTTCTGGCTATTCCTCCTATCCTTAAATGTCATTTCCTGTACACTCTCTACAGTGCCAGGGTTGTCAAACTGGTGGCCCGCAGGTTGGATCCGTCACACACAGGCCACATCCACCCCAGTTCCGCAAAGGGAAAAATGTCACAAAAATCTCATGTGGCACCATGGGTTTAACACCTGTGCTCTACACCTTCAGAGTTGATGGTCGCCAGTGCTTCAATTCTTTCTGATAGTAATCTGAATTCTAATTGGTTATAGTATCTGGGATCCCCCCTTCTGCCCTCTCCCAGTATCTGCTCTGGGCATGTTGGAATAATAGTTGCTATGTTCTTCTCAGTTGATCTAATATTGGGTCCTTAAATCAATTAAATCAACTTTAGAAGCTGATGCTTGATTCAATCCTTATATGCCCCACTGGCCCTCTTTTGGTTCCTCACTTCTCCATTGGGTAAAACATGATCCTCTTGTCTATGGAGATTCTCAGTCATCCAAGACATGGTTGTTCCAAAAGTGCTTTTTCAAGAGGAAACTGGACTTTCTGGTTTGTCTTTGAAGACATTTCACTTCTCATTTAAGAAGCTTCTTCACAGAAAACCAGAAAGTCCAGTTGCCTCTTGAAAAAGCACTTTTGGGACATGATCCACTTGCTTTCCTACTATCTTCCCACAATACTGCAAAGCTTCCCTTTCTTTTCCTCTATTTTAAAAATGCAATATAGGAATATTGGATATTTGGTTTCTATGAATCTATTCTTCCTTGTTGCAAAGTTTCCATGAACCTTCAGACAAGATAGGAACCAGAAAAACGGCTGGCTTTTCCTGTTGCTTTGATTATTGTAACATCAGAGCAACACTGGGGGGAAAAGACAGAGGAGAAGGTCTGCTTAGTGTCAAAGGAGATAATATGGGAAGTGAATTCCTGGGTATCCATATGTGCAACCATCTGGAAAAACAAAGGAAAGGCCAAGGGACTAGTGCAAAAGGATCAATCTTTTATATCAGGCTCTGAAGAGGAACCTTGGTTGAGTTGGAGAAACAAGTGAGTTAATGTAGTTGGTGGTTTCTACCTGTCATAGTCAAACTGAATTTGGGCAAAGTTTGAGACGAGTCTCTTTTGTTCTGAAATTCAGTTTCTAAAACCCATTTATCATTCTTCTAATGTGTGTAAACTCACTGGAGAATCAAGACATGGATCGTGTAATTGGGTTTTTTTAAATGTATTGTTTGAATCTAGGAAGGAATATATTAGACAGAAGATATAGAATCAGTCAACTGGAAAATAATGGCATTTAAACCAGTCTTTAAAGATTAATGTCCATGCTGTAACCTTGATCCCTCAACTGGATATGTTCTAGCCTCAGAATTACATTAGATATGTGGTCTGGAACTTGGAACACTGCTCTTATAAAATGGGTTTGGAAGTAAATGAAAATTATTCTGAGTCATTATTAACATTCATTATTGGGACTACAATCCAATTCCAATTATTTTTCCAGTTTCTGCAGTTATTATGAGATACTAAAATGACTCTCTAAGGTCAAAGAATTAGAAATATTCCTATGGGAGCTAACCATTGTTTTGTGTTTCTAATAAAATCCTACTTTAAAAAAAGTCTTGTTTTCTGCTGTTTCCCAAATGTCAGATAAAAACAACAATAAAGAAAATGACACAAGATTTAAAAAAAGACAAAATCCCCAAAGGGAATAGAAAAGGTATAAAGGAGAACCAGCTTTAATATCCTGGTGAAGCCAGATTTATTTTACTCTTGCTATTGCATGAGTAAAACTGATGCATTTTCCCCAATGGCCTTTGATTTTTCTTGCCAAGGGCTTTCCCTTACTGCCACAATTCCAGGTCAAATATCAGTGGGAGCAAACAATTATTCTGTCATCACTTGGATGGCGCAAACTGCTCTTTATTGAGCCAACAGATAGCTGTGGTTTTTCTTATTAGGCAGTTGCAGTCTTCCTGCAAGTCTCCAATGCCCTTTGTTCCTTTGACTGGCAGCAGCTTTTACCTGCCCCCTGCCCCCCAATTCTGAGCACTGTGTGGTAGAAAACATGGGCTACCAGTTGGTCTTACAAGCACTATTGACAATGTGCTTTAACTGGAGAGAAAATACGTTGGCCTCTCACAGAAAAGAAAATAGTGGAAAAACAGAATGGTGTATTTGAAAGGAGACACAGAGAGAACAGTGAACAGGACTGCTAATTTTGAGCTTTCTTGGGATGATCTTAGGCTACTCCTTCCCTTGTTTCTATGAAATGAGACTAACCTTAAAATTGTTTTTTTTCCTTTATGAATTGAAACTAGCCTTTAAAAAAAAACTCAGTTTGGAACAAAAAAGGGTCATTTGCCTAAAAACTAATATCAGCAGATGGTAGCAGAGATTCCCATGTACTTTTTGACTAACAGAAACAATGTAAAAGAGCACAAGCAAATAGTACTTTGATGAACATATATTGATTTCATTCCCAAAAGATAAATTCAGAGAGTGGAAAAAAGATAAATTAGTTCCTTTTTTATTTTGACCTGGAAACCTTGCAACGTTCTGTGGAGGGTGTATTTTTAATTTTTGGGTGATTTGAAATCAATCATAAGAATACTACCAAATTACAGAAGGAAAAGCTTGGGGGTACTTATACTAGATGTCATCAAGTAACGAAAGGAATTGGTATTTGCCTACCCCTTCCAATTACGCTGATGTATACAGTATTTCTGAGAATACTATGATGTATTCTCAGAAATATACATCAAGAGTCAAGCAGGCTTTGCAATTTTTAATTGATTTATCCCATTAAAATTAAAGAGCAAAAGACCTGTCCTTCCATTCCATTCAAGCTCTGATTACCTCACTGACTGTTAAATGCAGATGTGTCTTCCTTGCCATGCTTTGTGTGAAATACAGTACTTTTCTATCTTTTGTTAGATATATATTTCAATCATTATATTTCCCATCTTCCTATATGAAAGCAAGTCGGATCACTTTGATTTGCCTTTCTTTATGGTGGCCTGTAACATAACAACCAAGCATATTGGGTATGTCATTTCTGACAGGCAACAGCTTCCATGTTTAATTTAGAGCCTATGATGATTTGCTGGCATCCTAGTTTGGGGTGATGGATAAATAGAGCAACATTTAAAAGGCCATTTTTCTCTTGCCTTTGCCCTAAAATATTATGAGCTGAAGTTCAGAAGAGCTAAAGCTTATTCCCTCCTGTCTGACCCCCATTCCATTAACCAGTTTCTTGTCACAGCATCACCTAGTAACCACAGTTGAAACCCATGTCCCTTTTTCCTTTCCTTTTTAATTGTGCCCTAGCAATATGCTTCCAGTTTTCATACTAAAAATAAAGTTTCCACCTGAGAGTTATAATGATTTCTGTTTTTTTTTATTTTTGCTTTAGTGCCGTGATCCTACACAGCTTGCAGGTGATTTTATATCAGCACAGATGAGTTCTGCATTTTCTTCTAGCATGGCCCAGAACAAGAGAGAAACCACTGAAATAACATAAATCAGAGTTTATTTCTTCATTGGGATTTTCATTCACTCTCCTTCTCCATCCCAGAAGCATTTCTGATACTTATTTTTGAGACAGCATCTAAACACACTTGTCAAATGAATAGTGTGAGGTTAGCAGAGACATTGAGCACTGGGGCAAGAAAGTTTCATCGCTAAATATTGTTTCCTTTAGCTAATACTACTTTCTACTGCATTTCACCTTTGGGAGAAAACTGAAGCCCAGAAAATTTCTAATCATGCAGTATAGGTCAGGACACACATAGTAGTATGTGAAGCACTGAGGCCTACAACCTCTTTTGTATATGACATGCTAAATCCTTAATTCTAGCTTAAGGATTCTTGCTAAATTCTTCATAGGCAACTGTGTCAGAGTTTGCAGCTATCTAACCAGCACACAAGTAAATAATTCAGCCATATTCATTTATAGAAGAAACTTGTTTATATACAATAATATAAAACATGATGCATGTATACAATACCCATGCAGCTTTTGCAACGTGGTAACACATACAAGAAGCAGAAGCCAGAACCACCAGAACCCACAGGAGCTATTTATACAGACCAATTACCCTAAGCCATGCCCAGGCTCCGAGCCATCTGACATGACTCACAATAGGTGCTGTTTCCTAGTCACCAAAGAGTTCCCATTGGCTGACTTGTTATGGCTATCCCAGCTCATAATTTCTTATATACTGACAAACTGGCAGTCCACATCTTTTCAAATATCAACTTATTTGGGTTGCTTTGGAAATTTGAACTTTAAGAAATGTTGAAGGATATTGGGTATCGACTGAGCAGATTAAAAGCCATTGGACCAGAAATGGGATTTCCAGTTCCTCATGTACAAATTTTTGTTTCAACTATTGTTATCACGGTAAGATTGGATGCAGGAAGCTCAGCTACAAATCTCCAAGTCAAGAAGACAGTGGGACATACAGTAATAATGGGTATTCTGTAACTCTGTGGCAATTTCCTCATCATAAGTAGGCAGGTGGGATTGCAATAAATGCTTCCTAATTTATGATTCATTAACCATTAGAGAAGTATTCAGCCTGCTAACAAGGAATCTTGGCTTATTTTTCTCTTATTTTCTACGGTGCTTTGGGATAGGCTAATAGAACATAAGCCTTGCAAACAGTCTATCTAGGTAAAGCAGTTCCAAAAGGAGCATTGCAAAGCTGTCTTTTCAGAAGTTACTTTGGAGCAACAGCTCCAATAGCTTAATAGTTTGCTTGTGAAAATCTCCAGAAGCTTCGAAGTCTCATGGAACCTGGGGGTAGGGCAGTGTTTTCAGTCTGCACAGTCCTTGAATGTGGAAAAACCTATATAGGAGTTTCTTATGAACCCATGTAATTTGTTTAGCCAAGCTGTTGGCTGCCTATTGACTTATTTATTAAATCAATCAAAACTGCCTAAGATCAGGAGTAGGTAATCATGCTGGTTGACACAAGATGAGCTTGAAAAAACAAAAAACATTTTGTAAGTTAATATTCTTACAAAATGCCAGCCACTGGAGAGTTGCCGTTTACAAAAATAGTTGCCATACTGGACATGGACTGTCATTTTCAGAAATGAAATACGTGAGCTTGCTTCTTAATACTACCTCCAACATTCCTCCACCAGCTCTTCGTTATCTAGTTTACTTTTATTTAATTTTCTTTGCAGATGGAGATATTTCCTAATGAAGTTATGCTCTAACTTTATTTTGTAACCTATTTCATTTTGGGAAATGACAACAATACTGGAGGAGGAGGTAGTATGAAGAATCAACTTCATATAGTAGATACAAGGTGCCTATAAGCATTAGATTGGTGTTACTTTAGAACAGTGATGGAAATTCCATTCCTTGAGCTACATGTAGCCCCCAATCATCTTTGGTGAACATCAGAGCTATCTCTGCCCATCATTGCTGAACATTATGTAATGCAGTTTATGAGACTGCACTCCTCCCAAGGATCTCCATAGAAAATCTTATTACCATCCAGTTTGCATCACCACAACCACCAGCATCATCTCAGCTTGATGCAAGTCTAAATCACCAAATATTTTTTTTCTTGGTAATCCCAGTTGTCACAATGTGTCCCATCTTCACACATGTGGAAGTCATGGAAGGGTTACACAGGGAATCCTCAACTTACAACCACAAGTGGGACCAGAATTCCTGTTGTTAAGCAAGGTGGTTGTTAAGTGAATTGTGCTCAAGTTATTAATGACTTTTTTGTTAAACGAATCACTGAAGTTGTTAAGTGAATCATGTGGTCATTGAGCAAAACCAGCTTTCCTCATTGACTTTGCTTGTCAGAAGCCATCTGGGAAGGTTGAAAATGACAATCACATGACCTCAAGGCACTGCAGCCATTGAAAATTCCTGATTTTTTCCCCATGTCTGAATTATGAAAACATCAGCTTCTTCTGCCATTTGAAAACTCTTTTGCATTCCTGTGAAAACACAAACCAAAGCAAATTCTACTGCACTATATA